>CM031567.1:9683530-9813530 GCA_018467065.1 Ephestia elutella
TATGGCTTAGCAAGTAGTGAGATATTTTCGGAACCAGTCTGTTACTACAGATGGTCGTCAAATAACGTCCTTTCAATATATAGAACTTGAAATTCCAGTATTACCAGCAAGTTGAGCGTAGAGCCAGCATGCACATCGTCTGGTGTAAGCGAGTATGTCGCGAGACCGTTGCGAAGTGCGACGGTGGTCGTGTTGGGGGGAGCCCCGTCGTCCCACAGCCGCTCCACTGTCACGTCTCCGTCTTCATTCATTACTTGCCCCAATGAATCCGCTACTTCTATCTGCAAAAATATCCGTCAAATCTAAATCAAATCATTTATATATATAGTATAAGTGCTATATACATATATAGTATAAATCTTCACGATTCAGTTGTTCGTTTTGACTGATGTTTTTTTACTGCAAGGTTTTTGAGGCTGACATTGAGCTCCGATAATTTGATAACCGTGACGGAGGTAGTTATATGGTAGTCGTGGGTGTAGTGTAATACGATATTAAAAACATAATTGTCTGGCATTTTAATTAGACCTGAAAGTCGCAAAATTAATATAATTGAGCTAAGGGTTAGTTATCACTTACCTGGACATTGTATGGCAAATTAGGTTTGAAGTAATCTGGCGCTGAGACTTTCAGTCGGTACGGAGTTCGCAACAATAGTATCCTTGAGGACACGTTTTGCCTCACGAGCGTGTCTTTTTCCTCCAGCACGGCTTCGATCACCAGTGGCCTAGCCGCGTCTTCTGCTAGATCAAGGTCGGTTTTGAGGTCATAGACCACCTCGGACGTGCCATCGAATTTGACCACTTTCCTCGCTGGCGATGAGAACACTGGTTGAAGCAATCCAGAGAAGAAAACGGCGTATGCTGATAATGTTAATTCCCCTCGAACTGGCAAACCGTTGAAGTGCCTGAAATAATTTGCCGTGCGTACATTATGAACGGCTATGTTAAAACTTTTGTACGGAACTCTCGGTGAGCAAGTCCTACTTGTACTTGGCCGGTTTTATTCGTGATGAATTCAATTTAGAAGCGATAAATTAATGAAAACGAATTAGAAATTGACGGTTTAACTTGGAAGTGTAATTTTATTCAAATACTCTTTGAAAGATTACGATGTCAGAACAGATCCTTTGAGATCAAATGATATTCTGTTTTTAACTTCACCCGTAATTACCATTCTTCAACTTTTGCAGTTACAAATGAGGTTTTGTTATTTCGTTTTACCTTTCTTGATTCATAATTTCTATTTGAATGACAGTTATTGGCTTACCTACTTCCAGTCCAGCCAATGTTATTATGTTATTTTCTCTTTAAAAGTGCAAAGTACGCGCGTGGTCGTGTTGCTCGAAGAGAATAGTTACTATCATTTTAGCTAAACGATGGGTTCAATTAAAAGTCAGTGATATATAGAAATCCTTACATACCTTAAATAAATATTGGATATTATATCACGTTAGTTTAAATTATGTATAAAAAACAATGGATGAATACCGGAGAGAACGAAAGCACCTAGATGAAATATTCGTGTTTGGTGGACACAAAACACATAAATACCATTTTATTTTCTTAGTACTCACTTAGCAGTGACATTGACGAGGAAGCGACCCTCGCTGAAGAGCAGTTCCTTGGGTATCTTCATGTCCATCTGGAATTTGGGCATGACGTAGTCGGCCACCAGTATCTGCCGCGAGTACGTCTGCCCACGCGCCTCCACCTGCCATTCATTACATTTGTTATGCAAACGCTCTTCATAGCGTTATGTTTTGAACTCGAAGCATTATTTGAAATACATAGTCTCGCCTACGTTTACTTAGTCATTATCATGCTATTTCCGGCATAATATTGATATATTCGTAGAGCAACAAAGTGATCATAGATATAGATAGACATACGTAAAAGGTTATGTTATTTAACTATAATGGAAGAAAAGGAATCAGATCATTTGATTACCTATCATTTGATTAACTAATTCTGATGTACAGGTATATCAGAATTAGTTATTAAGTACTTAAATTTTCTTGTCTAATAGATATTTATTCAGACCAGAAAAGTACATATTTTACATTCGGTACTTTCCAAAGGTGACGACGACTATCGACTCTACATAAGACTATTATAGCGAAGTAAGCTTACAAATAGTAACGTCATAATTGTATGTATTTTTTTGCTAATCTTATAGAAACAGTCAATGGCATAATCGATTCATATGATAGGTACCTAAGGTGCACAAAATGCTAGATCTTATAAAATGTATGTTGTTAACGATTCGTTAAAACTTCTATTCGATATAATTTCATAATATAAACTATCGCCTTGATTGTATAACTATTGAACACATAAGCATTATGCAACACGTGTTCATGTACCTGAACAGTCCACTCCCCAAGAGCCGGCTCATCGCTGAGCGTCAGCTGGCCGGCGAACACTCCTCGGTCCAAGTCCACGGCCGGCCACTGTTGGACTGGCGAGCCCCCACTGTCCAGCACGCTCACGTCCACCGTTCCAGACAGCGGTAGAAGGTATCTGTCACAATTTTCTTAAAATGAGTTCTGTGAGAGATATCACAGAACTGAATATTATAAATATAAGCATCTTGTTCCACCAATCAGAATTGATAAATATCAGCCATAGATCTGTTTGAAAGTTCTTTGAGGTTTCCTTCAATAATTTAAAATGCGTACGTAGCCTTAAAGGAGGGTAAGAGTGAAGTAACCAACATACAGCAGATGATTTAACGAAATACCAATTAAGGTACAACATCGAGGTCAATGGCCTCGTCGTAATCACACGTAATCTTGCTCGCTCGAACTGCTTTGTGTTGAGCTGGCGCGGTCGTAACGAAATGGAAAGTGTCTCTACCAACTCGGCGGCATCGGGCTGGGCTTAATGAAACAGGCTCTATTAAATTGTTGTTTTCAAAGGAGGAATGTCAACTAAACTAAAATTTTAATAACTTCGACTAGTTTCAAATAACTGCATTTTATTTTGAACTTTTGATATTCAGTACTGATACTTACGTTATTTATAACTTTACCAAAAGTTACGTTTAAGTACTAATGCTCGAAAAATGTTGCGTGCTAACAAGGTGCTAATAATGTATGCAGCTGTCAATCACTGTCTGTAGTCGAACAGCACAGTGGTATTCAGAACAAGGAGCATTTACATAAGTAGGTGCATACTGGTTTGTTGAATAGAAGCTTTAATAGCTACAGCCACTACCGCGGAACAAAACTTCATTTCAATGAAGTTTGGATGTAAGAAGATATTTTTAATTAGTGCACAACTAACAGTGGATAAATAGATTTTTAATATACTAAATTCTTCCAAATAACTACTTTATGAATAACTAAAATCTAATAACATTAAATTATGAACTGGTTTACCTGTTTAAGGGTTGAGGAGTATAATATTTTTCATTGCGAATAAAAAAATATTTTTCGGTATTTCGTAGAAAAGACATCAACGCACTTGATGATAAAGTTTCAACAGAAACGTTACTTCATTGTTTGACAAAAGTATATAGTGATGCCTAACTTACTTGTTCAAAGCGACGACTCTGATGTTGACTTGGTCTCCAGGCTTATAGACGCGCTTGTCCGTCTGCATCAAGATGCAGAAGCTGCGAGCCTGGTAGGTCAGCGGCGCCGAGGACGAGAACTGAGGGCCGGAGGTGGAGCGGGCCACCAGCGAGTACCGGCCAGGCCCAGGGTCGCTGATCTGTATCAAGAAGAAAATAATTAAAAGTAATGCAGGCCGAAAGCGCTGACCTAATGATTAAAAAAAACACAACATGTTAAAATAAAAAAAATCTAGGAATTGCCGAATATACATAGTTCGTAAACAGTAAATTAAAATTGCGCTTTGGGTCTGTTACGCATTTGATTTTTTGATCACGAGATAAGAAGCGCACATACGAGCTGCACTAGTCTATGTGTGAGTCGTAATTACCCCTCACAAATGACCTTTCAACATTTTTAACTCTGCATGATTATAGGTGCAGCTTAGAACATATTTATAATACAAGCAGGCAGCCCTTTTACATCTCTGCTCTCTTGATCTTCCCGCCTCATTCCCATGGCTTAACCAAATAACCAACCTCGCGGTTATATAAGCTGAATAGCGGGAGGGTGCGCCGGTCTAGCTCTGTGGCTCTCTAGACCCGGTCTCACCTTGCTTGACGTCCTACAAATTTTCTTAAGTGCCCGGTCTACGTATTCAAGAGCGGGGTGGGAAGATAATGTTATCTTCTCACCCAGCTCTTGGTCAGATGCACCTGAAGTCGCATGATCTACCCTAATCACAACTTACATTAAACTGTAAATGTCTGGAGGTCGCCGGAGGGACCTGCACCTCCTGGCCCTGCGTGAACTGCTGCCCGTTGTCCCTCCGCCCCTCTACCGCCACGTACAGGGTGTACGCGCGAGAGCTCCCTGCCACAGCCACTGTGTACGAGCTGAAGGGGCGCAGCACCCGGGGACCGATCACCGAAATGCTATTAACAAGATACGTAATAAATCTTTGATGAAAAATGTTAAATATTTTATTTTATTATATTATTATTTATTAGGAAGACCAACAGCCTTTTATACAACAATAGGTTAACACTTAAGAACTAAAGAAGCCAATTACAGGTCCTCACAAATAGAAAAAATATTACATAGGTAACAACGAAGTTGAACATATATATATTTTTTTACACTACTTAATACAAATACAGTGGATTGACAAAATTACAAAAAGAAGTATTAAACCTGTAGGTGTTCTGACAAAAGTCGCTTAGCTCTTGCTACACTTGTAGTAAATAAATCTATATCAAGACTGAGATATATATTATTAAAATTGTTGCCTGCACGCACCATATACGAATTTGCCCGATATTTAGTAGATACTATCGGTGTACGAATAAGGGGGTTATATCTGAAAATTCTAGAAGGTGCGTTCAAATTCAATTTCGCCAGCAGATCAGGAGAGTCCACTGAACCAGAAGCTATCTTCAACAAATATACGATGTCAGCAACGTCTCTGCGAACTTTTAACGGAACTAAGTAAATTATGCTTTTTGCAAAGGTCAAAATAGTTATCGGAGCTATATTTAATGTTGAGCCGATAACACAAGTACTTAACAAATTTCTTTTGAATACTTTCAATGCAACTACTTTCTTACTAGTAGATAGTGTTCCATACCTGAGAGGTAAATTCTAAATGAGTTCGCACGTAAGTACAATATAGAATTTTGATAGTTTTGTTACTTTTTAATGTTGAACATCTTAACACGAATCCTAAGGCTTTGTAGGCCTTTGAGACAATATTATCGACATGGACATCGAATATAAGTTTAGAGTCGTGGTGTATTCCCAAGTCACGTACTGTCATAGAGCGTTGTAGAGATTTTTGCTTAAGCGTATGTCGTAGGTATCACGTTATGTTTTCTAGTGTAAGTGACAACAAAACACTTTGACGGGTTAAGGTCGAGACCATTAAGGGTACAATATTGTTCAATATAAACAAGGTGACCCTAATTTTATTTTATACCAAATAAACTCATTCATCTATTTATAGATACTGTACGTAAGTTTACAATATCTATAGACGTCTGTTTGTAATAAAATTGTTAATGCTTACAAACTCTGTGCATTGTCGCATGGTATCTGTGCCGTGCCTGGCTGGCCTTACGCACGGCCATTTTGCTTTGCCTGCTGGCACCATTGCGCGGGCGGCTTCCACCCGGGTCGAAATCAGTATTGTTTTGGAGAGCGCGCGGTGAGGGCACGCCGCATGGAAATAACTCGTGCTAGGCACGCCATTTTGTCTGAGGCCACATTGGCATAACGGATTATCCATTGTGATGTGTAATTATTAATTAGTTTGGATTGTAATGTTGAATTTCCCTTTTTGTTAAATAACTATTGAACGTTTGTGTTTGTGAAAAAACCTGTTATTGTGACTTTTTCTTGTGAGAGGTGAAACGTGGCTGGCTGTTCACATCTAGCTGTTCCCGAGTGAACCTTCGGGAAGAAACCTACGTATTTGTTCTGGGGAATTGAGATCTCATGGGTTAGGTAGGGTGATTAGGGCATTCGAAGACATTCAAGATTGGATCCGAAGAGCAAGAAGATTCAGTTTGGTAAGTGCAACCTTGAGTTTGTAGGTAGTTGTAGTTATTAAGTTAGGTTTAATATATAGGGTTCTGTAGTTCCCGTTATAAACTATGGTGGTAGCAGTCTGCGTATAGTTTAAGTTAGTTAGGTTCTAGTCGGACAGACGTAGTGCCGGGTCGAGGTTTTTACCGGTATTTTTTTACCCGGTAAATTTTTCGGTACCGAACCCTCCCGCCATTTCGTTTGCCCGGATTCTCTGCCGCACATTTTCTGGTAGCAGAGCGTAGTTTATCTACCCTCTATTTGTTCGTTTGTAAAAGATAATTATTTGTAAAAATTATTAGATTTTACTTAGTTTGTTTATATAAGAACTTATATAGATTGATTGTTTGATTTTAGATATTTGTAACCTTTTTGCATTTGTTTCCGGGTTTGTGCCATTCTCATTCCTACCGCGGCTTTGCGTGTTGTAGTTTGATTTTGTTTTTTATTTACCTTTTATCTTTTTTTATTTGTCTGTTTGTTTGTGACTTGACGCGATGGCGAAGGTCTCCAATGCTAAGGCGACACTCGCCAACGAACTGAGATGGTTTGTGACGGCCGGAGGACTCCTGTCCCGGAAGGACAGGAGGGCGCCACACTGCTAAGAGCGGATCACCTCCACTCACGATTGAGTAGCGCGGAAGCGGCCATGGCGGTGCTTACCGAAGCCGAACTTGCCGCGGAGGTCTACGCAGTTCACATGGCGGACATGGACCAGATCCTGAATCTCCACGATGATATCGCGGAGGCGGCGGCCGCAATAAGGGCGAGACAGGCTGGCGGACCAGCCCCTCGCACACCTGTTAGACAGGAAGGACCAGCGGTTACTGGTCGGCTCCCCACCCTTCAGCTGTCCCACTTTGGGGGTAGGATGGAGGAGTGGGTAGCCTACAAGAATATGTTTGAGTCCCTGGTCGTAGCACGACAGGATTTGTCGAAGGCCCAGAAGATGGCCTACCTCCTCTCCACTCTGGAGGATGAAGCGCGGTCGCTCATCCAGCACCTCCGGGTGGAGGACGACCAGTACGATACGGCTTGGGAGTTATTGAACTCCCGCTACCAAAATTTACGTTTGTTAGCGGATGCGCACGCCGCACAGTTGATGGCCCTGCCCAAGGTGGCCAACAGGGCACAGTTGCGCCTGCAGTTGCTCACGCCCGTTACAGTGGCCTGTAACGCGCTCCGCACACTGGGGCTGCCGGTGGACCAATGGTCCTTTTTGCTGGTGCACATTGTATTGGGCAAATTACCCAATGACATCCGCTCGCGATTTGAGCGCGAGAATGCGGAACGGGATAGCACCACCCTACCAACATTCACTGACTTGGTGAAGTTTTTGGAGTTTGAGGCACGGGCGGCTGAGAATACCATGACGGACTCAGCGCCATCCAGAGCGCCTGAACGCAGGCCCTTGGAACCCTCATGGCGAGGGAAGCCCCAACAGGGAAGACAACCGCCGCCACCGCGTGGAGCTGGTGCGCGGGTTGCACACACGGCAGCAGTCGCGAGGGACGCGGACTGCCTGCAATGTGGTCGGATGGGCCACAGCCTGCTGCAATGCAGGGACTGGCAGGGACTGCCAGTACAAGATCGGCGCCGCATGGCAAAGCGGCATGAACTTTGCTTTTATTGTTTGGGCGGTCACTATGCACGTGACTGTCCCAGGGCCATACCATGCAGTGCATGCCGTGGGCTGCACCACGTGATGCTCTGCATGAACCGGAACGGGGATGGCACCCGGATGTTGAGGCAGGGGTCCCCTATGGGCGGGGGCGCTCCTGCGCGAAGCCCTCCACCTTTGGAAGAAGGACGCGGCTTCGCTCGTCGCACCCCCCCTCGGGAGGGGGGTCGCGTACCTGCGCGGGTCTTGGCGGACCGGGACCACGCGCCTCAAGGTCATGGCCAGTATGTGGCTGGCCAGGCCCCGGATAGGGCCCCCATGGGCGGGGGCCCTAGATCGGACGTGAGAGTGGGGACACCCCCCTCCACGCGGGTTACCACTACCCACCACATGCAGCCGCAGCGGTTTTCTCCGCCGCTGCACGAGTACCCACGGCTGGAGTACCACCCGCCGTACCATAGGTATGGCCGGGCCGCGGGTTATGCCCCCCCTCAGATGGGGATGTGCACTCGCCCGACATATTATCCGGGTCAGTGGCGCGCCCCTGGTTTGGAGAGAGTGGGGAGCCCGTAACTAGCTTGCTCCCTTGCTGGGACAGAGCCGCGGACGGTTCTGCTCCCTACCGCGGTGGTCCGCGTATGGGGTCGTAGGGGAGAAGCCATTAATTTGAGAGCTCTGTTGGACTCAGGGGCTCAAAGCAGTTTGGTTACCACTCGAGTGGCACACCAGTTAGGTTTAGTCGTGGAAGACACGCCTGTGCCACTTCTTGGAGTTGGTGGCATACAAGTGAAGTGTCTGACGGGCCAGACACTTGTCACCTTTTCTTCGCTGAAGTCCTCCACAATGAGGATCACGACTTCGGCTATGGTAATGGATACCATTGCGGGTTGGCACCCCTCGACAGACATACCGCCGGGTGTGTTGTCTTTGGTTTCGGGTCTGGATTTGGCCGACCCCTTTGTTTTTCATCCCGGCCCAGTGGACTTGCTCCTGGGCTCGGACGTATTGGGTTGGATTTTGTTGGGTACCCAGAAAGCTCTGGGTTCGTCTTCACTGATGGCAGTGTCTACTATCTTTGGTTTCGCCCTGATGGGCCCTGTGTTTGATAATAGCACCGTGGAGGAGCCACCGGTCGTCGCATCTGCGTCCTTGGCCAAGACCATGCAAAGGTTTTGGGAGGTGGAGGAGCCACCTATGAGTTCCAGGATGGATCCGGAACACGCTGAGTGCGAAGCCCTTTTTCGATCGACCACGGAGAGGTTGCCCTCCGGTCGGTTTGTAACTAGGTTACCTTTTGTTGCCTCTCGTCCTAGCCTAGGGCAAAGTAGGGCGCTTGCGGAGAAACGACTGCTGTCCATGGAGCGACGCATGCAGCGTGACCACGTACTTCGCGATAAATATATCGAATTTATGCGCGAGTACGAGGATTTGGGTCACATGTCTCCGGCTCGAGTTGATTGGAGCTCAACTGAGCATTATTTTTTGCCCCACCACGCGGAGGTGAAGGCCTCAACAGGCAAATTGAGGACCGTCTTCGATGGGTCCGCACCCACTTCGAACGGGGTTTCGTTGAATCTGTGTTTGCATTCGGGTCCCAAATTGCATAGGGACATAATTGACATCATCTTGAACTTTAGAAGACATCAAGTGGTTTTTGGTGCGGACATCCGGATGATGTTCCGCCAGACAGTCATACATCCTGAGGACAGGCGATTCCAGTTGATACTCTGGCGTGAGCGCCCTGAGGATCCTGTGACGGTGTATGAACTCAACACAAACACGTATGGTTTGAAATCTAGTCCCTATATCGCCATCAGATCATTGCTTGAATTGGCAGAGCGGGAACGGATCCGCTTTCCCCGTGGGGCTTCCGTGCTGTCACGTGACTTGTATGTTGATGACGTGTGCACCGGAGCCCAAAGTATTGAGGAGGCCCTCCTACTGCGGGATGAATTGATTGAAATATTGAAAACAGGTGGCTACGAGCTACGTAAGTGGTTGTCCAATGAGCCTAAAGTTCTAGAAGGGATCCTGGAGGATCACCAACAGAACCCTCACCTGTTTGAGGACGTGGATGATCCCAACAGGATAGCGGTGCTGGGCATGCAGTACCAGCCGCTAACCGATATTTTTACATTCCAAGTGGACTTGGAAATACCAAAAGTCTGGACTAAGAGAACGGTGTTGTCCGTAATAGCTCGTATGTTTGATCCAAGCGGTTGGATCAGTCCAGTGATATTCTCTGCAAAGTGTCTTCTTCAGAGACTTTGGACTTTGGGCGTCTCGTGGGATGAGCCGCTGTTTGGCTCTCCATTGGATGATTGGCTCGAGTTGTTTTCATCGATTAAGGAAGTCAATCGGATTGCCTTGCCTCGTCGAATATTGCCACCCGGGAAATTTCGAGCCAGCCTGCATGGCTTTTGTGACGCGTCGGAGCGAGGCTACGCCGCGTCAGTCTATATGCGGACAGTTGACGCCGATGGCCGGGTCAATGTCTCGCTTTTGCTAGGGAAGAGCAAGGTCGCCCCCATCAGGACTAGGCTGACTATTCCCAAGCTTGAGTTGAGTGGAGCTCACCTTCTCTCTAAATTGTTGCATCACGTTGCATGTGAGCTGGCGGCCACGGTCGAGATACGGGACATCTTCGCCTGGTCGGATAGCCAGGTCGCGCTTGCATGGTTGCGCGCGGCCCCACATACCTTGGAGGTTTTTGTGGGAAATCGGGTTTCCCAAATCCAGAATATCGGAATTGATATAACATGGAGACATGTGCCGGGGGAGCTTAACCCAGCGGACTGTGCCTCCCGAGGTTGTACGGCACCAGAATTGGTGTCACACCCGCTCTGGTGGGGTCCAGAGTGGCTGATGGGATCAGAAACATCTTGGCCTGTCTGTCAGACAGATGTTACTTCTTTGAGTTTGACTGGGCTTCGTGTACATGCTGTAGTCGCTGAGACGACGTCGGAGCCGGATTGGCTACTTGCTCGGTATAGCAGTTTGGATAAGCTTCTGGGTGTTACCAGTTGGATTAAGCGTTTCATACATAATTGTAGAAACCCACAGGCAAAGCGGTTGGAGCCGATTGCAGGTGCAGAAGAGCGCCGGAGCGCATTGTTGCATTGGGTCCGTGTCGTGCAGACCGGACGGTTTGAGTCAGAGCTTCATATTTTGCGCGACGCACGCGCTAAGTTGAAGGGCGCGGTCGCTCGTTTGAACCCGTACATCGACTCGGATGGGCTTCTTCGGGTTGGAGGCAGGCTCCGGAAGGCGGATCTTCCATATGAGACTCGCCATCCTCTGTTGTTGCCCAAGGGCGGACCCTTGGTGCAGCTTTTGGTGTCTGATCGACACATTCGTAACGCCCATGCTGGGTGCAATGCTTTGTTGGCTATTTTGCAACGCGAGTTTTGGATTTTGTCTGCCCGAAGAGCAATCCGTAGTGTCCTGTTTCGATGTATTGCATGTTATAGGTTGAAGGCATCCACGATGCAACCACAGATGGGTGATTTGCCCGCTGATCGAATCCGACCTTCGAGGCCGTTTGACGGCGTTGGAACCGATTTTGCCGGCCCCTTTTCGATCAAGGCTTCTCCCTTTCGTAATGCCCGTATTGTGAAGGGCTATTTGTGTGTATTTCTTTGTTTGGCCACCAAGGCTGTCCATTTGGAGGTGGTGTCGGCTCTGACTACGGAGGCCTTCGTCGCCGCGTTGGATCGCTTTGTTTCGCGTCGAGGTCTACCTTCCCTTATTAGGTCTGATAATGGCACAAACTATAAAGGAACTGTAAATTATCTTAAGGATGTTTCTGTGTTTATTGATAAAAATTGTACTAGTTTAAGTCAAATTGCTGCCCAAAGGGGAATAACCTGGAAGTTTAGTCCCCCAAGTTGCCCCCATTGGGGAGGGATTTTTGAAGCGGCTGTGAAATCCGCAAAGACCCACCTCCGCCGCATTATCGGAGAAACGGCTCTAACTTTTGAAGAGCTGGCCACAGTGTTTTGTAAAGTTGAGGCGGTCCTCAACTCTCGTCCTCTCTGTCCGCTATCTCCAGACCCAAATGACTTGGAAGCTCTCACCCCTGGTCATTTTTTGGTGGGAGGGCCTTTGAATGCCCTGCCCGAATACCCGTGGAAGGACGAACGCGTATATCGGTTGTCGCGTTTTCAAATGTTGCAGCAAATGAGCCAGGACTTTTGGCGTCGCTGGTCGCTTGAATATTTGCATTTGCTGCAGCAAAGAGTGAAGTGGACAGACAGGACTGAGCCTCCCAGGGAGGGTGATTTAGTATTGTTAAAAGAGGCAAATTTGCCCTCATTGCTTTGGCGACGAGCTCGCATATTACGTTTGATTCTTGGCGGAGATGGCACTCCGCGTGTGGCTGGCACATTGGCATAACGGATTATCCATTGTGATGTGTAATTATTAATTAGTTTGGATTGTAATGTTGAATTTCCCTTTTGTTAAATAACTATTGAACGTTTGTGTTTGTGAAAAAACCTGTTATTGTGACTTTTTCTTGTGAGAGGTGAAACGTGGCTGGCTGTTCACATCTAGCTGTTCCCGAGTGAACCTTCGGGAAGAAACCTACGTATTTGTTCTGGGGAATTGAGATCTCATGGGTTAGGTAGGGTGATTAGGGATCCCCCCTTTCCGAAGACATTCAAGATTGGATCCGAAGAGCAAGAAGATTCAGTTTGGTAAGTGCAACCTTGAGTTTGTAGGTAGTTGTAGTTATTAAGTTAGGTTTAATATATAGGGTTCTGTAGTTCCCGTTATAAACTATGGTGGTAGCAGTCTGCGTATAGTTTAAGTTAGTTAGGGTCTAGTCGGACAGACGTAGTGCCGGGTCGAGGTTTTTACCGGTATTTTTTTTACCCGGTAAATTTTTCGGTACCGAACCCTCCCGCCATTTCGTTTGCCCGGATTCTCTGCCACAACGTCAGATAGGTCAACTTTTCCGCTTTAAGTATCGCCACAGGGCGGGAGCTTCATAGAAACGGCGCGTCAAATATACCTACTACTACTACAAATAAAACTGTACATCCGTGAACACGTCAATGTGTGCGTTAAACAACTAGGGTCGCCACCGCAAAATTATTGTTTTTAAAGACGCCGCGACAATGTTGTATGTTGAAAGTGACAACTCTGTTCGTTCCATTATGTCTCCATGCTGTTTGATATCAGCGTCTTACTGGATAATAACTTTACTCAACATTTATTCAGAAAGGCAGATTAGGATGATAAGCTGACGACAAAGACACGAAAATAAAATTCAATTCTCATATGTTGCTCCCATTTACCCACAAAATGGCATATAACGAAAAAATGAATATCTAATGATTTGAATATTTTTAATTACTTTGCTTACCTACATGTATTCATCCTTCGGTTTATAAAAACGTCCTTCTTAGTTTGTACTAGATAAACAAAGGTTAACTGCGCAGTACCTTACCATAATAATTTCATTGAAACGACGTTTCTTTCTATCTATAAAAGCGAAACGTAAAAGTAGCTTGAGATACGCTTCGCAGTCGCAGCTGCTAACCCCGTTTAATAGTGTCCCTCGACTCAAACGGGCGGGGTAGAAGTGCGGGGTACGCCATATTGCGGGAGAGGCAGGGAGCTTCCGTTCTGTACGTAGTACTTATATTAATTCTGTGGTATCGCTACCTTTATGGTCATATAGCAAAATTTTTTCGTTAAATGTTCTAAATTATTTCGTCAATTTTATTTATAAGAATGAAGGCTTAACAATATTTGTATTTCAGTTTCAGGACTAGAACAGGAAGAATAATAAAAATAGGGGGAATCGTAATTGTTGGTATGTATTAATTAATACATATAAATAGTCTGCTAATATAATTTGTTAGAATAAATATAATTTCGTATTAATCTTAACTTACCATTGTAATGTCGGGGCAATCACAAGCACAATGAAGCAGTATAACTTGGCTCCGTGAGTCATCATTCTGAAATAGAAGCAGCTAACTTAGTATCAGTACATCTCTGCTAGGTAGGTAGGTGCTGTATAAATGAGGTATTTATTTTTCGTTTCAAAAATAACAGACCCATCTCCTTTTCATCTGAGTATTCCTTAGCTTTTTACTTCTACAATTTTATTTATTTTTTTATTTATTTTTATTTAGGCAACAAACAGTCATTTACAATAATATAAATAAAATCTAAATTTAAAAACTAAGAAAAGACCTACAGTGCCGTAAAGTTTTTTATATTTCGTACTGGCAAACGTCTAGGTGTCGACAAAGAAATTTTACTTAGAAGTGTTGATGAGTCAATTACTAGATTATTAAGAATTTTATAGACATATACTAAATCAAACATTTTTCGCCTGTCTTTTAAAGAAAGCAACTTATGATGGTGTAAAGAATCATTATATGAGTCGAAGTGTAACTGTTCACGATAATTTAAAGATCTCATTAACTTTTTCTGTAATCTTTCTATTCTATCTATGTGTACTTTATAATTAGGATTCCATAGAACACAGCTAAAATTCAAAATTGAACGAACAAACGCAAAATATATTTTTTTTAATGTCCAGTCTATATATTTATTCAAATGTTTAAAATAATACTATTCAAGCGATTTGTATATTACGATGTATAATATGACCTCATCTCCAGTAGTAACTTAATTAATTTAGTTTTTGGTCCAAAAATAATATTGTCTTATTTTAATTCAAAGGCAGCAGTGTACTTGTCAGCAGTGTGCATGTGACTCTACATTTTAAACAATGTTTGAAAAAATATAATCAAATCATGTTTTGGTTTTTTATTTTGATTTATTGTTAGTATGTACGAATGTTTTATAAAAACATAATGTCATTAGACAGTAAGTACATTTTTAGGGTTCCGTACATCAAAAGGCAAAAACGGAACCCTTATAAGATAACTTTGTTGTCCGTCTGTCCGTCTATCTGTCATTTTATTTTCTCTCAGGAACGCTTGAAGGTATCAAATTGAAATTAATAAAGAATACTCGGATCCACGGTTCCTTTCAGCAAAAAAATAATCAAAATTATAAGTCAACGCGATCAGGAGATATTATCGTAAATGTTGCAAATTTTCGAAAATTTTGCGATGTCAGACAGCAATCAAAACCTATGGGGTACTTGCCGTTGACCTGAACGTATGAAATTTGGCAAAAAACAAGGTCTAACAGTACTTTATACAGGACCAAATCTGAAAATAGGAAATATGTTGTTGGAAGTCTAAAAAAAAGTGTCACAAACTTATTTTTGCGCTGGATTCCGTATGATTCTTAGGGATCGAACTGCAAAGTTAAGTTTGTTTTTGAAACTATGTACATAGTTGGTTTTTTAGTTAGTATAATGTGAGATACTTTGTATGTACGGAACCCTCGGTGCGCGTGTTTGTCTCGCACTTGGCCGGTTTTTTAGTTAGTGGTAAGTATCATATTTTTTGACTTATTTTATCGTATTATTATTATTTAGCCATTTAGATCCCACTGCTGGGCAAAGGCCTTTTTTTAGCGTAGCTAGCACAAAATCCATTTAAACATTTGCAACTGCTGAAAGTACAAAAGACAGTTTGCCAGTTTTTTGACGAGCTGCTAATAAGATAACAATAAATTTATTATGAATTTTCGCGTAATAAATAGCAACCTTGAACTTTTTCATAATTATATACACCTACAATACTTATTTTAATAGTGAAGATTGGCATTAATTTGTGTAGAATATATATTAGAATCACGATTAAGAAAAACCGCCACTCTGTCCCACATGCATTTAAAACGAATTGACTCATACTATTAATTTTCTCTATCTCCATGAATATTTATTGCACGAGTCCGAAAGGTTGAGATAATGTACATTATCGAATTTTCCATAAAAAACTTCGATTGAATAATCGTTATGTGTCACCTCTATATAATACATATGTACAGAATTTACATGTTTGTCATACCTATTGAGCTCACCGTCCTTGCCTGCAGCCTGTCTGACTCACTATGTCAATATTTGCGTTGGTGGAACAGCCTTTTTTTGTCATATAAGGTATCTGCCTACGATATGAAGGAATTATTGGAAAACAATCTTTCTGAGAAAATGTATAAATAAATTAAATAGTTACTGCAGTAGTAAGTCATAAAGACCTAAAATAAAAGTTTAATAATAAATGTATATATCTCGCAACTTAAATCAACACACACGCACCGCACTGTTGCGTTCAGTTCAGTCTAAAAGTAAGTATAGTCGGAAACTTTCTCTAGACGGTTTAGTTCAGCGTATTGTAATGTTTACCTCTCCCCTTACAAAACAATCGGCGGAGTGCAGCTAAAAACAATGCATCTTTCTGGTTAATTTACAAAGTACCTGCTTAATGGTAGCGTAAGAGATTCACACGATTTCTACAACGACAGTGTAGATGCACTAGCACAAAACTTAAGAGTAAGCGCTAGATGTCTAGATTCTCACCTACAAAATCAGATATTGTGGTGCGCAATAAAAAACCAATATAAAAATATTTTATTGGCCTTAGTTGTCCGTCACTGTGTGCATTAACACTTATTTTCATATAACTTAAAACTATATCACAGATCGTTTCGTTTGGGTGCACATATTGGCGCGAGCGAGGGCGGCACAGGGGCCTGCGTGCGCAGCGTTCGGTCAACTGAGCGACTGCGGCGGCGCTCGCGCAGCGCGCAGTGTGATTCTGTAAGATCTCATTCTAAACTTCGAATCTGAATCCGCCGTGAGTTTCTTGATTGGCATTCTAAAAACTCGGTTGATAATTCGAATCTACACTAGCGCTACCCTTGCGAGCGTGTCAGCGAGTTGAACTAGATTGGCCGTGAGATTTTGACGGATATTGTATGAGATGTCGTAAGATGTGGCATTCTGTAAGGTAATTCCCCCGTCACTTCGAAGCTCACTTCTCTTTCGAACCCGATTTAAAGTGTCAAATAAAAAGCATCTTTTTGACGAGTGAAATTAGTAGAAATCCTATTTAAATAGTGCTTAAATAATATTTTGGTGTCAAATTGTGTTTGAAATTAGTACAACAACTTGTGATTTGCGGATAAATTACTTTTTACGCGTTTGTGTAAAGTAAATAATTAGGTGATAACGATGGCAAGAATGTTTTTATTAAAATCTTTATTAGAAAGAGGCTCATGCTTTGAATAAACTAGAAAAGCGTCGACAATCGAACCAAATTCGAAGTTTATCTCTATTAACCCGAGATGACGACTATGTAAGCGTATATAGGTTGACAAAGGAACTGATTGATCAACTAGAGTGTGAGTTACTGCCTCTGATAAAGACCACAAAACGTCGAGGCAAAGGACTTTCAACTCGTGTTAAAGTAAGTGTTTCATAATCCCATGTTTTCCTGCTAGCTATGTTTCATATTAGTCAAAGGATATTTAAAGTTTTTATAGGTACCTACTCGGTATTATTATATCATGCATAATTATAGATAGATAGATAGATCAACACTTTATTTACAGAAAATAAATACAAAGTAGTAACAAAAGATAACTAATTGGGCCCTATTTTGATTTTATTAGATGTAAATCATTTACCTAATATTTTAATTGATTTATTGTTTTACAGATATTATGCACCTTGTCATTTTTGGCTAATGGTAGCTACCAGAAAATAATAAAAGAAAATATAAGAACATTTATATCGCAACCATCGGCATCTCGCTGTATAAATGGAAGTGGTGGAAGCCCTCAACAATCTACTTATAGTAAAAAAATATATAAGGTTCCCTCAAAATATACAAAGAAAGACAAATGTTAAAAGAAAGGTAATAAGTATATTATAAAATAGTAATTAAAGTGACCCTTCTTAGATATTACATTTTTTAATAGTAATCATGTAAGTAACCACTTACATTAAATTACAGGTTCTACAGAAAGTTTGGCATTCCAGGAGTAATTGGGTGTATTGATGGCACATTGGTGGCATTAAAAAAACCAGCAGAGAATGAAGAATGTTTCTACTGCCGCAAAGGTTACCATGCAAGAAATGTGCAGTTAGTAAAATGGATTTCAATTTTGTAATTTACTAGTATTATTCAGTGAGTCTTAATAATTAATTTATCGGTGTCGTAGTGCAGTATCAAATCAATTAAACCATATCTAAACTAACCACCAATGGACTTTCAATAAAACTGCAAGTATTTAATAAAAAGTGTTTTATTTCAGTCTTAAAGAAACTTAAAAATATATTCGAAAAAAGAAGATTACCTACTTAGGTACTAATAAAGTTTAAAATCAATAATTCTTTATTGAAAATTGAAACATGGCCTTCAAAGAAGGCGTTTTTCACGTCAAAAACTAATTATATAATCATAGCATATTATGTCTCAAAGCTACAAACTATTTACTAGCATTTCGGAACGACCACTGCTGAGAAGAAATGCCGAAAGAAACTCATGAAACAGTCTTGGTTGCCTAATATACCAGAGGGGTTATTTATTATCTTTATACATACACTAGATTATGTACAGTCAAAAATAAAATATAAGAAACAAATATAATATAATAAAACATGTTATATTTGTAATAGAGTAACCACAATGAAATGGTTAAGAACAAAAAAATTGAATCAGAATCGGGCAGACCAGTTCCCTCTGGCAACACCCATTCACGAGAACCTATCTAATTGCCATATCAAGTTATATTAAGAACACTTCACATTTTGTTTATAATCCTACTTAATATTATAAATCCCAACGATTTTGGCTTGTGTGTATGTTTGTTATCTCTTCACACCTAAACTACTGGACGGATTTGGATAAATTTTAGCACACAGATAGAAAACAAGATATATTACAATATATTAGGTATATTAACTTATATTACTATTCCCTATCTCCATTCTTAGCTTCTGCTAATGCTTGCAGCCCTTTCCCGACTGCAGTCAAAGCTTCAGCAAACATCCTATCTCTCTCTGCACTCCTTTCATACATGGCCCTTTCGCTTTCCGCACTCCTCTCCAGAAAGGAATGCAGCATTTGGGCATATAATCATTGTATCTCCAGCTGCTGTTCTTTCACCCTTAAAAATCTCTCCGTAGTGGTGGCAAATTCCGACCGGCGTTGAGATGGTGGAGGAGCAATAGCTGAAGACGTGAGACGTAATGCTGAAAAAAAAAAATTAATTAACTATATTATTATTAATTAACACATCTATAGTATATGATTGAGTATAATTTTAACTATAATATTAAATTTATAAAACAAACAAACACACTTTAAGCCAACATTCGACGCACATTTTAAGTGGTTTGCTTTGAGGAATGTTAAGTGATAAGTGGTTCTTAGTAAAAAAAGCGTCACTAACCTTGGTCCACTGTTTATAATTTTTGATAGTGCCATGCCACCTAAACTATTTAGGCGCACTTCTAGTTCCTCCCACTGGCGTCGGCTTCGCTCTCTTGCATTTTGAGTTCTCAAGAAACCCTTCGCCATGCCAGGATTTCTTTCCATAAACTCTACCAGAGTTTCCACTTGAACCGACGATGGGTGAGAGGAACGTGTCTCATTTAGACTGAAACATTATTGTTGGATTAGCAAACAAAAATAAATACATACGTAGGTTATATTGTTTAAAAATTTCACAACCACAAATTAATAAAAACTTACTTTATGGTGATTTCACAATTATTTTCGCCACTGAACGAACAAATTCTTTGAAACTTTTAAACAAAATAAACAAAACAACCGCACAGAACGCGTAGGTAATCAAAATGTTGAAAGTCTGTCTGACATTGACATTTTTTAGGGGAGCATAGATTATATTAAATAATGACACGAATTTATAGTTTTCGGTATTTTTACTTAATATCTGCCTCAAATTTCTTAGAATAATAAGTTTAAGTTTAGAAATCACAAATTAGCTAAAGTTCTGGGCCAAAAACTCCACAATTGTATCATAAAACTGAAATCGATAAAACTCGACTAACATTTTGTGGGGTGTGGAAGTCACTAGTATCATCCGTTCGCTTCGGAACTCACTTCACTTCGCAACAGAATAGTTGATGCTTATAGAATGCAAAATGAAGGTCATTTTGAACCTTATGCGAAGTGCGAGTGAATAGCGAAGTGAGATGCGAGTTGATATTAGAAATTTATAGAATCGACCTGCAGGTGGGGCGCCGCGAAGCCTTGCGAAAATCCGCCGCTGCTGACCATGCCGCTGCACCCACTCTACATCCCGTATATGTAACTCCTCGGCTGGTTTGCACAAATGTTCACTCTATCGTTATGTGTATCACATAACGATAGAGTTGTACTCTTTGATCAATTTTGCACCAGTTTACAAGTACCTATTCCAGAACTGGAATTTAATAAATTAATAGGGAAATGTAACATTTTAATAAATATTCAAAATATTACAGACACATTCCTCCATTGACGAAGTATTAAATATATCAGAGATTTACAAGAGTAATAAATACATTCTTTCTTTATCCAGGTTTTATTGAGGTACCGCACGGACTACCGTGTAAGGTTGTCGGTGCAGCAGTAGTAGCAGGTAGTAGCAGCACCCTATAGACGAACGCTTCTGGAACTAGGACCTCGTGCATGTCCGGAATATATCTTCCGCGATGACTGTCAGTTCCGTCCTAATTACTAAAAGCTTCTTCAGCAAATTATTCGCTAAAATCATTGACATCTATTCTTCTTCTGGGGATTGGGCGCGTGATGTGTATCCAGTAATATTACGTTAAAAATGCCATAATAGGGACCATTTGTAAACCTATTGACGACTTGTAATAGCCATAACCATCGTAAATAGTTACTAATAAAATATTTAATAGGTAATGCAGTTTCTACAGGTTAATGGTAAGAAAGCTATATCTAATTTTATGCAAAATTATGATCGTAATAAAACGAGGAGAACCGCTATACCGCAGCATTTCATCTGAATCATTCGCTATGCAATCTTTAGTGTAAGCCGCACATACTTATAATCTGGCCATGCAATTATCTGTGACGTTTACGAGATGCCCGATGCAGAGGCGGGCGGTGCATTCCTAGGAACAAGTTTTGCACAATGAGGCAAGAGGGCCGTGTCGTTAGACGGATCGATAGACTGCGATATACTACATAGATTACCTGTTGCCGGCACAGCACATCGCGCGTGGAGTCAGTTTATTACAATACTTCATACTTTTTTCATATGCGTGTTTGTGACAACCTTTTTTATAAAGACCTATAATGTCTGTACTAGGTACTTATATGTACCTACACAAAATTACCAAATATATGATCTAATCATAGGATTCAAATTGTTACAAGGGTCTGTTTTACTAAAGGTTTTGCGATATGTCTAACCTCTACGTATTTACAGTGTAGGATTTTGGAGGGCAGTGGATGGCGTTGTGATTATGAAACCTGTTTGGAATATAAAACATCGACAGGTCCTCCCACATCATTGTTTTCTAATGGAGCCTTGGCGGCTACCAACTCACTGTACCATATTACATAACTAAAAAAAAAACTTACTGGTAACCGTGTAGGAATCGCTTTCCCATAGGAATTATGCTGAATATCAGAAAGATATATTTTTTCCCGTAAATTCAATAAATGAACGACGCATTCACATTTATTCTTAACTTAGAAAAGTAGGATTAGAATACTTACATGTCCCATATAAAATTAATAATAGCAACATACGTAGTACGGCAAAGTTGGTTATCACCAAGTCATGTTGATTGAAAAGATCAATGTAAGTAGTCAGACTAGGAGATCAATAAATAGATTGAAGTAGTCGATAACGTTTATTGGAGCACAAAAAATATTAAGAATTAATCAGCAAGAAAAGAATTGATGGGGCAGATATTAGTCGTCAAGGACGGTTCAGCGTGCTTGGCGGGTTGTGAGGATGTGGGCGTGTTGTCGGCGGCGTGCAGCCGTGCTGCCAGAGCGGTGTTGTCAGCCACTGCGGCCGCCAGCGCCAGCTCGAGGCGAGCTGCCCCAGCTCTCTCGGCTTCTAAAACTGCCCGAACTTCAGCCAAAGCCTCCGCATCGTGATCCTTAGATTTAGAGAAAACTCCACTTCCACGTTCTGCTGATTGTATTTGCAATTCTGCTACTAGAGCATTGAGCCGCGTTATTTCAGCTGAAACATAAAATTAATGAAAAAGCTCTATCTCATTGTAGAATTATTTTACTAAAGTCATCAAAAGATTATGAAACGTATCATATTTTCGCATCCCAAATAATAGTGTAATATAAAAAAATACTTAGAAAGTTCGTATACAAATTGCAACTATAAACTACCCTATGGATAACAATCATACCCTAATTGGCAAACGTCAGACAGTTTGACATTAGATTAAGATCACAATGGACCATTAAAACCCGGATTGGGAGTGGGACAGTGCAACCCGCTGACCTTTCCCGTTAAGAGATTAGCGATAATAGTAGATAATGTTTTAATACGACATTAGACTGTAAGTACTAGACATGTGCGCCGATCCGCGCCGATGACCGCCGCCGCCGGTCAGGATGCGACGCCGCTGACCACTTCAAAAAATCGGCGTTATCGGCGTGAACGGCGCGAATGGTATTTTTAGACACTCGGTCACTTTGTTGCTAGGTAACGCGGTGCGCGCGGGCAACATGGTCCCGCCGCACGGAACGCGCTCATTTCAAACATTTTGGTCGGAGGTCATTTTTCGAATTCGAGCAAAATGTCGTCAAATGATACATATGTAACTAATTGAACCAAATTAAAATATACTTCTATTAATGCGTTACATTCGTCATCGAAAAGCAGTTTTTGCTGGAAAAAATTTGGTTACTTGGTATTAGAGTCCGATGGAAAAAAAAGAACCGTAGCACCCAACCAAGTTTTCTGTATGCAATGTTTAGAAAATGCTAAAAATGATAATGAAGAAGAATTATTTGGAAGGTAAGATCTAGCAACTTTTTGTAGATAGATAAGTAATTCGATGTATAGGCGGCTAGGCTACACGGTTACACATTCAGGTGACTGAATGTGTTTAATTAATGTAATAACTAAATTTGAAGTGGTGTGGTGGCTCAGTTACAGACTTGCGTCTCAAAGGCGCAGGTTCAAATCTCACGCGGCCTGCAGGTCAATTGCGCTAATATTTTACAACCTTCGTCGGTATTGTCGTAAAATAAAACTGCGCGTCAACGTTGCGTACACTGCACGTCTAAAATACTTCACCTGCGCGTGAAACAAGTGTGTGTAATTATTTTCACGAATAATGTTGGTATTAACGGGCTACATCATTTATCATTACGTATTATATTAACTATGTTTATACATAATTAAAACAATAGCGCAATCGGGGTGGGCCCTATGACCTCTCTAAGTTTGTAGATCAATCGTACTCAATCTATCTACGGTAATTTTCATCGGCCGCCAACTTTTTCCGGTAAAGGAAAACATCGTGAGGAAACCAAAAGAACATGTGTGTGTCCCACATTCTGAAACAACGGCAACGAATGAGTCTTCTGCTACGTCTTCACGACTCTTCCAACTCTCCTTAAAATATGGAGGTAGCACGGCTGATCAAAGTGATAATTCAATAGAAACTGAGTGTTGGAAATACTTTGCTGGCTGTGACCCACGAGATTACTTTAATATCGACATTTTAAATTATTGGAAAGACCGGGAATCATCTTTCCCGTATTGTTATTTATCCGCTTTAGCCAAGGGGATTTTATGTGTTCCAGCGACAAGCACACCCAGCGAACGTGTATTTTCGGTGGCTGGCCTAACCATTACAGCAAAACGATCTTCTGAGGTCTTTCTGGAACCAATGTCAATAAAATAATTTTTATTCATGACAATTACGAGAAGTGTAAAAAATTGGTTCAAGACAAGATTAATTAAACATACTTCTACTGCTACAATTAACTTCAACATACTCGTCATTTTACATATTCCTGTTACCTGTCTGTAATACACTGGTTTTAAACATTTAAGTGTTTTTTATTATTCACCAACACCTACTTAATTATTTTTTGTACTGTACGTAATGCCATATCATCCCGTTTATTATATTTTGATGAAAAAGGGGCATTTTGACAATTTACTTTTTGACGCCGTTTACGCCGCTGTTTACGCCGCCGCCGACCATTTTTGACGACTACGCCGCCGCCGACGAATTTGGCATCGGCGCACATGTCTAATAAGTACGAGTAATTTGATTACAGTTAGCGGTGAGCAGCTGGCGCGAAGTGTGCTGCAGCTCGGCAGCGGCCAGCCTGCGCTCGCGCGCATGCGCGGCGGCCGCCAGGCGAGCGCGCTCGCGCAGCTCCGAGCCGGCCGCTGCGCAGCGCTCTACTCTGCGGAGCTCGTTTTCTAATTTGGTTACTTCACTAAAAGAAGTTGTTAAAAAAGGAGATGAAGTAATTTGATATTTTTTAGAGGTAACTTTACATCGATTTAAAAGCCTGTTTAACTATCTAGTATTACATATTTTTGTTACGACATAGCTGCGCTCCCAGGCTCCTCCCCCAATGAGAATCTGGCTATAAATTATAAAAAATATCACAAACAAAAAACTTCTCGTAGTTTTATGGCTACCTGCGAGTGTCTTCACTTGCAACTCGCACTCGTTCTTGCAGCTCTGCATACTGCCGTTGAAGGGTCGTGTGAGATAGCTGCAGTGGCCTCAACTCTTGCAGTTCTCTCTCTAGCGACGTCACTTGGCCGGAGAGATCCACACATCGTTCTTCTAGGAGCCCGCGTTGGCGATCCTGTATTTATGACCTTATTTCAAATTTCGTAGCAATCGTAGCGACTGCTACGAGAATCGTAGCATATTTCAGATAATCTGTTTACGTATTACTTGTATTATTATATGTTTTACATCTAGATTATAGTAATTATACTTATAACATTGGACCCGCGTGGTGGGTCATGGCCTTATCCATCCAAAAGGAAGGTCAGAGACCAGAGAACTGCTGGCAGTAGGGCTATTAAAATTATCGTTGACTAGCTTTCGCCCGCGGCTTCGCCCGCGTGAATTTCCCACGGGAACAGTGCTTTTTCCCGGGATGAAAGGTACCCTATATCCTTCTCCGTGCTTCTGACTATGTGTATGCAAAATTTCAGGAAGATTGGTTCAGTGCATGAAGCGTGAAGAGGTAACAAACAAACAAACAAACAAACAAACAAACAAACAAACAAACAAACAAACAAACAAACAAACAAACCAACAAACAAACTCACTTTCGCTTTTATAATATTAGTTAGGATGAAACTTACTGCCGTTTCCAACTGCATCTTAAGGCTAGTGATTTCCTCGCGGGCTCTGGCCAGGTTAGCAGCAGCCTGCGTGGCGCCCGCCGCAGCTGCAGCTGCTGCACTCCGGGCCTCGGCTGCAGCGCGATCCGCTGCGGCACGGCCAACCTCCGCGGACTCCGCCCGAGTAGCCTCGGAGCGCAGTTCATCACGAAGACGCCTCTCGGAATCCTTATCACGAAATTGGATTTTTGTTAAAATTTGAAATTCAATCAAAAAAGAGTAACCGACTTATAAAATCACAGGTTCTTTAACTCAATATTACTGTGTACTTACTTACAGAAGTAGATCTGAATTCTGCGACAATTTGTAAAAACTGTTGCTCAAAGGAATCGAATTCAGAGTTAATTCCCATGTTTTCAGATATTATAATACGTATCTAGCGAACCAAATAACTTAATTACGCTAACAAAGCGCCTGCTTACGAAAAACGAACTGTCAAAAGTTCAAAACCGTAAAATAAACAAAAAAGGCGGCAACTGCATTCGATTTTTAAACCACATATATAGGGGGGGATGGTACCATTTTGAAACTATTTTTTTTTTTTATAGCGGATAATATTTAGTACCATTTGACCACGTGTTGAGATTGAATTCATATTTTGGGTAAATAAAAATAAAATTCAGTTTTGTTTTTTTTTTCATCGATTTAAAGCTGCTTTAATAATTATTGTGCCAATTATTTTTTGAATAATCATTTTTTATAAATTCTAATTTTATATTTATCCTGAAAATATTTTTCTTCTGAATTTGTTGTCGTACAATGTACATAATAATAACTTGAGTACTTACCTATATTTTTTTCCTAAACATGAATGTAATTTCAATTTTAGGGTTCCGTACCTTAAAAGGTAAAAGGTCAAGACCATTTTTTTCAGCAACGTTTAGAGATAACCATCAAGTTGAAATTTAGCAGATGCTTAGGTCTACGATCTCTCAGCTGCGTCAACGCAATCAAAAGACATGACCGTAGATGTCGCAAGATTTTGCAATTTCGCGATTTCAGAAGGGAATCAAATCTTATGGAGTACCTACCAGTGGCGTAGGGTGAATAAAAATAAAGGTAAAGCCGGGTCATATCTATCTTAATTTGTAACGTGTAAAAAAACATGCAATAAATTACATACCTACCATAAATTAAGTGTGTAGGTAGACTACAACCTATTTGTAATAATGCCGCAATTTCTCACCTAACAGCCTACGTGACGACAAGAATCAAACAAACACTAAACAATATAGGTAATATACCACAAGCTAATCACTTATCACAATTATAAATTAGGATACGAATGCGCGCGAAACGATAGCAAGGTAGGGTGACTGACCTGACAGAGGCAATCGGCAGCGCGAATAAATTGCTCTGATTGGACGAAAACTTTTAGTAAGCTATCTGAGATCGGCTTAAAATCGCTGACATATCGACGTGTGGTTGCATGTAGTAGTAATGTGTATGTGTGCGTGAATTGCATACATTTTTAAAAATCGAATTGCCAATATTATGAGCGGGTTCTCCAGCCGCGATACCGCGGCATGCGTCCTACGATAGTGAAATCGTGTATGTGTGCGTTTGCGGGGTTTCAAATACATTGCGTATTTTGTGTCCAGCATATTGAATAATACTTATATTTTCAAAGCGCGCAATGTAATTATGTGCGCTTAATTAATCACGCTCTCATATAAAATTACCTTAATGTGTAATGCCGGCGATCCTCGGCTTATAGTAAGACAGTGTCATATAGGTATATGGGTATAGATTTTTGTGCAAGAGTAAAAATAATATTTGTACATATATTTGAATCTGCTAAGGGAAGCCGGTAGGAATCGTGTTCTAAGGAGGCTTCGCCACTGGTACCTACGTACTTCCCGTTGGCCTATACATTATACAAGCAATATCTTGTACAGGAATAAATCAGAAAACTGTAAGTAAATATTAAATCTGTTTTTATAGAACCCTCGGTGTGCGAGTCCAAATCGTATTTGGTTGGTTTTATTTCATTTTCAATCGCACGTCTATACAAAGGCAAGCTTAGCCGCAAAGTCAATTTGTAATCCCTGGAAAGAAAATAATTTCCAGCCACCACGTCGATTTTTATAACTTGAATTATGTCAATTTTGATTGTATTTACTTGAACAAGACAGGCAGCTTACCAGAGGAATATTAAAGAAGGGGGAGATGTTTTCTATCGGGTCGATCACAAAACCTATATAAGACCGGGCTATTATTTTAGCATTTTATTATTCTCCGCATTTTCTATTGGTAAGTTTGGTGCGCCGTGTGATTTCTTGCGATTTGTGCTGTATTTTATTTTCACAAAATTCGCATTTTTTTTTTACATTTCACATTCAATTCGCAATTTATCTGTACTTACATACATACATTGTAGGTACACTCTTATATGTGATCATAATGTGAGCTTAACAGTAACTCTAGAATTCACAAGAAATATGGCGTCCTATTTAAAATTAACTTGTTATTGTAGATTGCGGGACACAAATCGAATAAAGTCCGCTTAATACTCTTATGATTATTATTTATTTTAGTAAATAAATTATTCAACGAAATATAGTTTTCTTCATGGTCTGTATTTTGTACGGGAATACCCATACAAGTATCACATCATAATCTGCCTAAGAGTAGCTAGTCTTAGTTTTTCATATTCTTCAGTTGATGTAGGTTGCTGTTGTATCCCCCCCGAACGGGTTCCCATCTTGTAGCGATGGGGGGGCTCAGTACCAGCGGTTGCCTCGGCCGCAGGGAAGCTAAGAGGAACCCATGGCCCGGGAGTGACGACCCCGGGCCGGGAGGAGGCCGCTTTGAGTGGCCTGGCTGTGAGAGTAGGGGGCACGGCCCTACTCTCACAGCCGTGGTAGGGGTCGCGGGGGAAGAGGAGTGCCGGTATTGCGGTGCGCCGTTCTCCCTATCCTCCGCGACCGAGCGTGGCCGTGGCGCTGGGCACGGTGTCGGTGGGGCCGCAGGGGAAGAGGCGTGTCGGTATTGCGGTGCGCCGCTCTCCCTGTCCTCTGCGGCCGACGCGTGGTGGGCCTGTCTCGGTCGCAGGGGATAGGGACAACCTGTCCTCTGCGGCTGAGATGTGGTAGGGCCTGACTTGGTCGGGTCCCAAAAAGTTGAGGGCTGGTTGGGTGTCGGAAACGGGATTCCGTCGCTCGGCTTAACGGCCCTCGGGTGGAAAGGCGCACCCGGGTCAAGTGTGCCTTTACCCTAGCGGGAATTTTGGTGCTTATCCCGCTGGCCGCTCCGACCCTCTCGCTGGAGAGGTGCTTCGGGAGCGAGCCGTGCTGGGGCCGCCGTGGTAGCGGCTGCCGCGCCAGGGCTGTGGAGCGAGAGTAGCACACGGTCCTGGCATATATGCGGCAGGGGTTGACTCCGTGTGGTTTTAGTGGGTTCAAGTCCCACATACCCGTCCGGCTTCCCGTGGCTGGATGGACGAGACGAAGGTCTTTCCACACGTTAAAAAAAAAAAAAAAAGGTTGCTGTTGTATAGGATGTTGATATAGGTGCCTATTAGTTTTACTTTAAATTTGTTGCAGTAATACCAAAACCATGCGGATCGTAACGATAATGGCAGTGGCTTTATCGCTTGCCGCGGCGCTAGTGGTGCGCTGCTGCGAGGGCACTGGCCTCCTGGGTCTCGCCATCCCTGACGATGAAGAGGAATACCGGCGGCCTCTGTATAGAGACTACAGATTCATGCATCGTGTCGCTCGCGCAGACGACTCCTTCGACGACTATGGCCATCTGAGATTTGGCCGTTCCGAAGACTGACCACACCTCAAACGACGTGCAGCGCGCAAGCCTCAGCCCCGCAAACTACGTCACAACTAAGTACACATTCTCCACTGACAAATACTGATAGTAAAGTATTCATGGCTGGCAGGATACTTTACTGAGTTGTTAGCAATAGTTGTTTCCTGAATAAATGTAAATATTGTGCTGGTGTCTAGCATTTTTATTTTACCCCATTCATATAGCTGATACATTTCTCTTATACTAGATTTTACCATGTATTGAGTCAAACTATAGATATTAGGGCATTGTTTATTATATTAATTAATGGTCATTGTTTATAAGAAAAAGGACGTTATGAATAATGACGTCCTTTTTCAAACTTTGATTGATTGATCAGAGCACCTAAACTAAAACAAAAATACGTATTTTTCTGTATCTTTATATAGCTCGATGAAAATATAATTAATAATAATTTCAATAAAATATGTAATATGTATCTATTAACACTAGTTTGTAAGTTAATATTGTTACTAACACGATAGACTCCTGAAATAAATGCTTTGAATTGAATTGGATAATTACCTACTTATTTTAATTAGAGGGATGGGATGAGGTTTTTGGGAAATATACATAGGACGTTTCATAAAAAATCTTGAAATATTTTTTGAATGTAATTTATTCAATAAATACCTTTTAAAACAGTTATTACAATAAACATGTTATATTTTAAAATAATAATATTGAACTGGATTTTGTAAACAATAAAATATATTTATATTTAGATCACGTTTAAGGCATATATTTATGGCTTCATTTGAACCGTTAACCTCATTACATACACCAACACAAAGACTCCCACTTAACATTTATTTCACACATTTCTCCGTCGTTGTACCCAGGCATATTAAAATATTACATTATACAACTTTAATAAAAGCAACTATGCAACATGTTAACTTATAGAAATGCGAGTTATACATAATTATTTAAATCGCATATTAGTTTTATTTTAACATGTTAATAATTCTGCACTTTTAATTTGCACTTACTGGTGTGATAAAGCTATTTTTACAGGTGTGCATAAAACTAGTTTTGGTATTTTAAGTGCCAGTTAACAACAGTGATGACTGATAAAATAGTTCTTTAATCAATAACTTGAAGCACTGTTAACGAACTGACAAAAAATTCTGTAACTATACTTATTATCATATTCGTTGTACTTGTAGACACAATGGTCTACAATAAATCTACAAATCCAGAGACTGGTAGTAATGTATTGTTTACTGGTGTCACTATAAAATTAGGCACGCATGATTTCGCTACTCTATATTAAATTAATATGAGACTAGTTAGTTCTTTTCCTTACCCTAAATATTAATGTATACTTATTTATATCATTTATCATAACGTAACACACGATTAATTGTACTTGGTGAAAATGAAGCGTAATGGGTAAAGAAATCTTTTGAAAAATAAAATTGTATTTGTTCAAGTTGACCAAGTTCAATTTAAAATAAATATACAGATTTTTTTGAAGTAAGTATAATTACTTTTAAATTTTAAATTACGAAAGTTTTTAACCACCCAATGTTTTAATATAAAATAAATCACGTGTTTCACACATTTCTTGAGTATTCCCCTTAAGTAGGTATTTTCATAGTTGTATTGTTAATTTAATGTAGGTAGGTATTTTGGAAATAGCGCCATTTTCTTTATTTCTTTAAATTATGTCCTTCTTCTGTGAATTACCCAGTAGAGCCTGTGAAGAAGATAAAAAGTATTAAGTATATTAAAAAGTATAAATAAGTAATAAAAAGTATTAAGTTTAAATATTTTGTAGTATATTTTATCAATGTTTAATGTTTATGATTTTTTATACTTTTATTTATCTACTGAAATTTTAAAAATAAATTATATCAAATATATGATGAATTCAGATTTGTAAGAAAAAATAAATGTGATTTAAAATTATGAATAGCCATAGTTTAAATGGTAAATTATTTGATAAAAATGTAATTCAGATGACAGAGCCGAAGCCCTTTTCTTTGGAGATAACTACGTAAAATAGTGGGAGTTGGAAACTGAATTAGGAATACGTGTTCTGGTGTACGTGTGTGGTGTATACCGCCATTTTTTTTTCTTTGATAGATCTTGCGATCAGCCTGTCTGGCTATGAGTAGATATGTTGTGTGATTGCGAGAGGGTGTAAATTGCTCCCCAGTACGAATAACTTTTACTACTATAGTTGGAGCTCAGTCCAAGCTCCTTAGTTCTAGGACTCTGCGGCGCTTCAGTCTGTTAATGTAGTATGAGATAGTGAGTTGTGAGTATACTGCAAAATTAGCAATATTAATGCATTTCCTATAGGCACGTCACGATTGTATTCCTAAGTCTTTAGCTTTGAGACATAATATATTATGATTAAATAATTAGTTATCGACGTGAAAACGAGCCTTCTTTGAAGGCCAAGTTTCAATAAAAAAAATTGACTTTGACTTTGAAGTCGCAATCACTCGCAATAGTGACCTTGTCTTAAGCTTTGAGACATAATATATTATGATTAAATAAATTAGTTATCGACATGAAAAAGAGCCTTCTTTGAAGGCCAAGTTTCAATAAAAAAAATTGACTTTGACTTTGAAGTCGCAATCACTCGCAATAGTGACCTTGTCTTAAGCTTTGAGACATAATATATTATGATTAAATAAATTAGTTATCGACATGAAAAAGAGCCTTCTTTGAAGGCCAAGTTTCAATAAAAAAAATTGACTTTGACTTTGAAGTCGCAATCACTCGCAATAGTGACCTTGTCTTAAGCTTTGAGACATAATATATTATGATTAAATAATTAGTTATCGACGTGAAAAAGAGCCTTCTTTGAAGGCCAAGTTTCAATAAAAAAAATTGACTTTGACTTTGAAGTCGCAATCACTCGCAATAGTGACCTTGTCCCTTCAATAAAAATTTTGACTTTGACTTTGACTTTGACTTTGAAGTCGCAATCACTCGCAATAGTGACCTTGTTGACGAAGTTGACGATGGCGGTGGCGGGCTGCTCGGGCTCGAGCTCGGCGAACACGTGGCACTGGTTGTCCGCGCCCAGCGACGCGCGCGCCACGAACGCGAAGATGTTCCTGCAACAAACACGACCATCAGTTTGTTGCTACACTAGGTAAATACTCTAACGACCAGGTGAGGTTAGGTAGTAGGTAGTCAGATGGTCCGAAAGGTAACGTGTTATTATTGATTTTGGTCGTGATGTTAATATCAAAATTAAAAATTCTATCAGAGAGCCCACTATTCAGCGTGGCCTTCGAGTCTCACGACTCTTGGCTCTGTTTACCCCGTAAGGGATCAAAGACGTGATTATTTATGTACATGTACGTATAATTCTATATTTCTCACAACAATAAGATACATCAGGTTGAGGTTAAACTCAGAAATTATTTATTTCTCACGACAATAAAGTACATCATTTGTTTTGCTCGTGTTGTCTTCTACAAATTTATTAGAAATTTAAGAACTAAACTGATTAGATAAAAAAATAAAACTAAAAGTGACATCCGCGTCCGTCAGCCCTACGACAATGTATTGGGTACAGTGACCACTAATAAATTAAAGGCCAACACTCATAGCACACTATTATTCCCAGTTACTGGACCGGTCTACCATGGCTTCTATCTTTAACTTTTAGATTGCAACCAATATAGTTAAATAAATCTACTAAATCTGTGAGGTAGGCGGAAACCTGATCTCGATACTTGTAATAAATGATCACTAATAAGATATAGATACTCACTTTTCAGTGACTTTCCCGTTGTCATTATGCGAATACCGGCGTGAGTCGGGATCGAGCCCCGCGTACGAGACGCCGGCGGCCGGGTAGTGTCGCCTGAAGAACAGCTTTCTGGCTGCGTCCGTCAGCGTGATGCCGCCCCCGAACACTTTGAAGTTCACTATGGTGGCTGGGCCCTGGGAAACCACGTTTAAATAGGTAGAGTAAGTGTATGATACTATTTTTGGCTCATTTTATTGTCACGGTAAGGTTGCGTGCCCCTCCTCCGCACATAACTGTACATCACAACCAAACTTACTGATTATCCATCTCATTATCTACCTTACTAATCACTGTCATAATTGATATAAGTGGCGACAGTCCATGCGCCTAGGCACAACATCACGACGTTATGAATTGGAAATGTGAGAGGGGGAGACGTAGCGCGCTAGGCAGAAGAGGGATAACGTTGCCCGCCAAGCAGAGGGGGGACAACGTATCGTACTTTGACGTTTCATCATCGCCGTCATATTAACACAAACACTATACCTTCTTGGCCAGCAGGTTGGTGACAGCCCTGCGCACGGCGGCGGGCCCGGTGAGCGCCTCCGTGTTGTCGGCGCCCAGCAGCAGCACCGCGCACGCCGCGCCCGTCGACAGCAGCGCGCGCGCCGCCGCGTGAGCAGTGCCGCCCGTCCACGGGATCCCTCTGGCCATCATGCAAACAGTAACAGCATCCATTAGCTTCATACACCCATTGGCATTAGACGTACGACCCTATGGATTTCAGACAGTTTCAACTCTATAACGAATGTACTAACTTTGAATCTCTGGCCGATCACTAATGAGGTCAGAGTATATAATCAGCTACTACGGTTTTAAGATTAGGTCCTATGGATTCAGCACAATCTACATACTATAACTGCAAATAATTTGCAGCAGCAATCACCAGTCAATAATGCAGCAGTAACACACCCTTTCATAACATCTTCAAACTCTATATAAGTAAATCTAAACTCTGGCATGAAGTGAATGGTCGTATGACTCCACCTGAAGGTCGCAGGGAAGATCAGAGGCAAGGGCAGGCTGCTGCTTCCAGCGGCGTGACAGTGTTTTTGGTACACGAGCGCAGAGAGGGCCTTTCTGCGGCTGAAATAATTGTGATAATGATGACGATAACGACAGGCGTAACCCAATCTATCAGGCAGCCTCAGAGGCACGGGCAGCGCGCGACGGCGTGACAGTGTGCTGGTACACGAGCGCGGAGAGCGAGGTGAAGACGGGCTCGTCGGGGCAGCTGCGCAGGGCGCAGTGACAGTATCTCACCCGTCGGGCAGCCTCAGAGGCACGGGCAGCGCGAGCGGCGTGACAGTGTGCTGGTACACGAGCGCGGAGAAGAGGTGAAGACGGGCTCGTCGGGGCAGCCGCGCAGGCGAGTGACAGTATCTCACCTGTCGGGCAGCCTCAGAGGCACGGGCAGCGCGAGCGGCGTGACAGTGTGCTGGTACACGAGCGCGGAGAGCGAGGTGAAGACGGGCTCGTCGGGGCAGCCGCGCAGGCGAGTGATGCATCTCACCTGTCGGGCAGCCTCAGAGGCACGGGCAGCGCGAGCGGCGCGTGACAGTGTGCTGGTACACGAGCGCGGAGAGCGAGGTGAAGATCGGGCCTCGTCGGGGCAGCCGCGCAGGCGAGTGACAGATTCACCTGTCGGGCAGCCTCAGAGGCACGGGCAGCGCGAGCGGCGTGACAGCGTGCTGGCATGGTACACGAGCGCGGGAGAGCGAGGTGAAGACGGGCTCGTCGGGGCAGCCGCGCAGGCGAGTGACAGTATCTCACCTGTCGGGCAGCCCCAGAGGCACGGGCAGCGCGAGAGCGGCGCAGACAGTGTGCTGGCAAGACGAGCGCAGAGAGCGAGGTGAAGACGGGCTCGTCGGGGCAGCCGCGCAGGCGAGTGACAGTATCTCACCTGTCGGGCAGCCTCCAGAGGCACGGGCAGCGCGAGCGGCGTGACAGTGTGCTGGTACACGAGCGCGGAGAGCGAGGTGAAGACGGGCTCGTCGGGGCAGCCGCGCAGGCGAGTGTCAGTATCCACCCGTCGGGCAGCCTCAGAGGCACGGGCAGCGCGAGCGGCGTGACAGTGTGCTGGTACACGAGCGCGGAGAGCGAGGTGAAGACGGGCTTGTCGGGGCAGCCGCGCAGGCGAGTGACAGTATCTCACCTGTCGGGCAGCCTCAGAGGCACGGGCAGCGCGAGCGGCGTGACAGTGTGCTGGTACACGAGCGCGGAGAGCGAGGTGAAGACGGGTTCGTCGGGGCAGCCGCGCAGGCGAGTGACAGTATCTCACCTGTCGGGCAGCCTCAGAGGCACGGGCAGCGCGAGCGGCGTGACAGTGTGCTGGTACACGAGCGCGGAGAGCGAGGTGAAGACGGGCTCGTCGGGGCAGCCGCGCAGGCGAGTGACAGTATCTCACCTGTCGGGCAGCCTCAGAGGCACGGGCAGCGCGAGCGGCGTGACAGTGTGCTGGTACACGAGCGCGGAGAGCGAGGTGAAGACGGGCTCGTCGGGGCAGCCGCGCAGGCGCACGCCGCGCGCCGCCGGCTCCACCAGGAAGTGACGCACGCCCCCCGCGCCCCCCGCGCGCACCGCTAGTCCGAACGCGCCCGGGAACGAATTCGAGTCGCGCACGATGAACGAGCCTTCTTCTAGCGGCTGCAATGCTGATACCGCTGTCGACGAGAGTAATTTGAGCAACAATTTTCAAAATCGTTGGTAAACAGATTGTTTTGTTGACTATCCTCAAGATGATTTCACCATGAATGTGACAGACATTATTATGTAGATGGAAATAAATTATAAATAATTAAGAGCAAAGCCGTTGTCTGGATATTTTCTGTTACTTGAAGTACTACTCACCATCATCTCTGGAAATGTTTGGCTTGTACCAATAATGACTGGTGTCTCTGGCGAACCTGACGCGGTCAGGGGCCACGTGCTGAGGCTCCGCGTTGGTGCTGAAGCTGGAATGCCGTGACCCGTTGTACGTGCGGTATTCTGATTCGGGGCTACTTTCGCGCTCTTTTCTGTAAACAATGCCAGAAAATAATATTACGATTCTAGAAATAGTATACGCTACGGATAAGACGCTTGTTTGTAGTGGATAGATTTCAGATAAAAATTTTTGACATTGACCAAGAGCTGTTAGTATAAACCTACTATTGCATTGAAAACCTTTTAGAACCTATCTGAACGTAGTGACTCCTCAGCTGCATTGAGAATAAAACTTGTGCTTGCGCACTGAGGGTGGTCGTGGGCGGGTAGGGGGTCCTCGGGTACGTCGGGAACAGGGGGTGCCTGCATGAGAGGACTGTCGAGACCAACTCTTAGATCACCAGATATCTTCTGTCAAAGAACACCCCGAGTGAACATACCTGGTGACCGGCGGCGAACGAGGTGGGCGCGCATTGAGGATGGGCGTGGGCGTGGGCGGGTAGGGGGTCCTCGGGTGCGTCGGGAACAGGGGGGTGCCCGCGCGTGAAGACTGCCGAGACCAACTCTCTGATCGTTCTCGGATCTAGAAAAAAAATTAAGAGTTCAGCTACTAATAGTTTTGCAATTAAACACTGTTTGACTTTAAAAATTAACCAAGTTGGTAGACTATTTGACGACATCCTCTTAAATACTTGATCGGGCCAGACCAGACCGGCCTAAAATAAGAACTAAAAAAACTCATTAAAAGAATTTTGTCATGTCAGTCAATATATTTTTAGTTTCCAACCTAAAGAGACAGATGGTTTAAATACGAATAAATTACGTAGGTACATCGTAAAATCTTGTAAACTATAAATTTAGTTCACCTCTTAGGTTTACGATGAACGGCACTTACAATAGATTCGTTGTTGAGTGGCTCGGCTAGTGACAGCAGGCCCGGCACAGGCGTGCTGTTGGGCGTACTGCTGGTGCTCCATTCTCGCATCGTCATCTTCTCGTACATGAACTTTTTGGATGAGCTTCTGTCAAAGAACATCAGCATGTAGAATAGTAATCTTGTTAGATATTTTGATATTTATTTTTAGTATAGATCTACATGTAAGGGAATCTCAATGGAAGACAATGACATAGGTAATTAATTCGAGCCCTGTACGGAATTATTTTTTGAAGGTTTTTATTTTGAATGATGAATTGACCAGGATACAAAAGACGTAATTTCAAACTTAACCCAAATCTAACAGTGGCGATGAAAGAAAAATCCATGTTATTTGTGTGTGTAAACTTAGTGATTATACCTATCAGGCGCCTGCGGACTGAGGCTATCGTTCCGAAGTGCGGTGCGGTTGGTGCTGACGTGAAGAGGAACGCTGAAGTCGTCGTCGTCGTCGGCGAAAGCTGTCGTGTCGCTGGTATAGCCATCGACACTGAAACGATCACATCGTTCTATTTAGATGCTTCAGACATGAAGGAATCATATGAGGTATATATGACTAGATAAATGACTCACTCAAACTATACTAGTAATAAAATAGAGAAGAAGTAACAAAATAAGAAGGGTATGAGGGGCTTACGATAGAAATAATTTACATACCGATGACTGGCCGATCTTCTGACGTGACGGGAAGACGCATCCCACTCGAGCGGCAGTCGAGCGACTCTTTCCCGCGCTTCTTTCCTCTCCCGCAACTTCTGCTGCTGCCTTTGCAGCCATGTCAGTCCTGAGTTTGAGTCAGCAGCGCTCTCAGATCTACGGGGTTCCCTCAGTCGGTTCGACTCCTGCCAACCCAATGTGCTAGCCGACCGCCAGTTCGTGTTTTCAGGAGTTTTCCGCGCGTTGCTTGGCGGCCGCTCTATCCATTCAGCATCACCGTTTAACCATCTGATGACAAAGACATTTTTTATTACTTAAGTATTAAGTACTTATTCAAAAAAATCTAAAGCATCAATCATTATTATATGCGTAGGTCTTGAAGGTTTGTGTTCATATACGAAGATGGTAATCATAAGCACTCGAATAGTAGGTGTTATAAAACATAAATATAGACGATTAATTTAAATATTAAACGTGTTCCGCAAACGTAGTGGATGGAATGGAATGTCGCGGCATTTTCATTTTGTTTCAATTACCTGCTTATATCATGTTACGTTTAAAGATTCAATTTATAAATTTTAATGTATCTGTTTGCAACATAATTCCCACGCGTTTAGGTACCTATTTGGTATTTGTATCTACTCTTCGCCATGATCCAAGAACATCTGTCCAGCTGTCAGCAAAGTTTTAACCATTTCCTTTTTAGTCGGTGTCTTTAGTTTTATCTGTATCGTTTAGTCTCCAATTTAAATAATAATAACTCGATGTCATAAAGCGATTGACATACGATATTAGAAAGCCACTATAAGTACAAGTTTGGCGTCGGGCGTCGCTGTGGCCGGTCTCCGTTTAAGGCGGCGGTTATCTCGAAATAGCGACGTGTTTGGGTCACGGCGCCACGCAATCACACAATCCCAGAATTGCGACTTGACGAAGCCAATCTCATGCGCGGCTTGCACAGCACATACATGGCAGTGTGACGACTTGATAAATTAGATAGGTGTGTCGACTAACGAATGCTAAAGAAGAGGACGGTAGGTGCTTACGAATATACTACCTAAAGAAAAGGGTATCGATAGTTTCGTAGATTTCGACACCTCTAAACTCAATTTAGGATTAATGAGTTACCACGGTACTTAACGACTTTAATTTAGACCCAGGAAATGCTGAATATTGAGGTGAAACTCTATAGCCATTCATTCAGTAGGCGCCGCATAAATAAATTCGCAATAGGAACTTGGTAAAGTGCGCCAGTATGTGCGGCGAGCAATGTCGTGGAACGGAACGAGCCTGGTACTGGGTTCAATCTCGGCCCACGCCTATCGTTTAGCTCAATTATAACGTCTTGTATTTCCGTTTCTTGTATACATGTTTTGTTTCGATATATATGAATCAAGAGGAACAATCTCACATGATTACTATTAGATTCTTTGGATTTGTCCCAAGATAAAGTATCAATTTGTATCAATTAATTAGATATAGAAGAAATTAACCGAGCTTCATTAACAAGATAGAATCGTTGAAGGAATTCAAATGATTCATACAGTTTGTTATAACAGATGTACTGTACAGGTAGAACGTTGTATCTGTTCGTAGTTAGGAATAATTTATTGTCACCTAGACCTAGTTTTACCGATATTTACAATATGCGAGTTAGTTATTTATAAACGAATAAGTATCATAATATAACGCATAGATCATAATGCGACTCTGATGTGATTGACAAGAGATTAGCAGAATTATCAGCCCATTTATCTTTATGTCGATCAATATTGACGTGTGATGTTTAAGGGGCTGGCTGTCTGCTGTGACTACTTTTCATACATGTTTCATACACTGCAATCTTGATTTACAAACGAGTATGTTTTTCCCGAGGCTGATTGTATGTATACTTACAGCCAAAAACTAAAACATTGCAGGCAGGTACCTAAGTAGTTTATTTATTTAAGTACAAGATCCCTTTGCAACATCTAGGTAACTATGATAATAACATCAATTACGAAGCTATCTATAAAATATTTGTTAATCCATTTTGATTATCGTTTTATGATCTTGATTTGAGGACTTACTATTGAGCAATGTTCAGTTATTAAAAGAAAACAACTTTAGTGACAAAAACATCACACAAAAATTATTTATAAAAGATAGAGAAACAATTTTTTTCTAAAACATCATTAAAAATAAACATTAGAAAATACTTGGTATTCCCCTTAAGTCCACTTGTTGCTAACAAGTGACAAGACATGTGGCTTTGTTTACCTTGTGCAAGAGTGTTAATTCATACACTTGAACATGGACGATTACGTGTTCAGAATAAGCACATGGTACCCAGAACATTATCTGGATGTGCTTAATGCCACTAACATTGAAGGCACATCTTATTTATGCGCCTGTGTTGATGTTGACATTTTAAAGGCACTGTAAAATTAATTTAAAAGTTCACGATCAAAGACAATCTCATTATATTAAAATGGTAAGTACTATCAGATGCAAATGCGATATTTAACTTTAATACAGTTGGTGAGGTTATCATAAAGTTCAAATTTATTAACCAACCCAGTCTTTTTAAATGGCCATGAAAGAGACTAGTGTTTTTTTGTACTTCAGTGCTTCGTTTGATATGAATACAAATAGATTTTTGTCAACAAGGAAAAACTGCAGAACTTGCCATCAAAATAAGTTTAAAAGAAGCAAAAATTCGACATTGCTTGGTTGTTCAGTTCGCCTGCGATAGCAAAACAAGACTGGCTTATTCGTAGAAGTTAGATCATCGCCACACACACTCGATGGGATAATAACAGTCATTTACTCCTTGTTACTGTTGACATACTTGATTGGCTCCTATCTATTATGTAATACAAGAATCATACATTCATACTATATTTAAACTTAATGTGATCTCTTTATATTACACAAGATTGTAGATTTTTGTAGATAAGTGCATATTTTTCATTCTTAGCTCAATTCAATTGCTGTTTTACATCGAGATATTGTATAGTACATATACCTCGATGCTGTTTTCTACCAAATACTGAAATGGTGGAAAAGAAATACCAATCCCACGCAGGTACAATCATATTTTGTAGAACTTCCAGGGTGAAAGGTGAAGAAAAACAATAGAAATACTTGGGTACCTAGCAAAATCTCACGAGAGCGGGCGCGGTCGAAGTCCCTAATGATTTGTATTAAGACTTTATATGACTTTAGAGCTTGAAAGAGTTGAATTAATAATTCACAGTCATAAAAAGTACTTCTTGCGCTTATCTACAGACATATTCTTTGTAGTGTGATATTGTTATTTGTTCAATTAACGCCCACAGGACTGTCGGCCCGGTCCCACGCTACAAACTACCTTTTAACTTACGAACTGGTTCAAATTATTATTGTTAAAATACCCATTTAAAACAACGGCGAATTTTTTATTCGTTTATTTATAACAATCCATTTTGGCGAAAGGATATTTGTAAAGATACGAGATAAAGCTATGACAGTTTAATCGAGACGATAAGAATACCTCAAGTTATCGAAACCACGAAATCTCTCAAAACGGTAGTTTGCCTATACATACACGTATATAAGTAGTAACAACAATTTGTAATTTACGCAACTGTAGCTCTACCTACAGATTAGTGTCTAAGAACATACGTCTCTTTTATTACTATTATGGCAGTTACATTGATTATATTGCCCTAGAACTAGGTCGAGCGAAACGCATCAAAATAAATTAAAACAAAGACATGTAGCGTTCTCTCTCCATCGCCATATATGAGTATGATGTCAAACAATTTGATTAAGAAGACACTGACATTATTCTCGGATAAGCTAAGAAGCTCCTATAGTCATATTTTTTCTCAAAATACTTGGTTAAATGTGTTAAGGAAGTGTTAAATGTGGTTTTCGCTAAAAATGTGTAAATGTAAATAGTAAGGTTAAGAAGGTAAACACATGCGAGCCGAGCTCTGTTGGTGTAGGCGGCGCGGCCTCCACACCCACGGCACAGGAACACATGTTTACATCTGCCACCAGATACCCTGCTTTAATCACCGCACAACAATTCTACTAATACTTGTAATCTGTATTATTTGTAACTGAATCACACTTCAATCAAATACCTAATCGTAATGGGTTTGCAAAGTATATACCTGACGCCGCTACTAAATGTCGAAATATGAAATGATCAGTTAGCTATTTATCAATAATGACTTAATATTTAAGCCAACTTTTCAAATAGTCTGCGTACAATTAAATTTAAAAAAAATAATTTTTAAAATTTCAAAACCAAACTGTGTTACCTATTTTTCCATGGATATAAGCCAATTTTTCCAGTTTCCATCTAAATAAATAAGAAGGTGGATAAGAAAAACATAATTATATACTAGTAAATCTAGGATACACCTAAATTATGTTCTGTATAATATAAAGAATAAAAAAAATATAAGAATAGTATTCTTCAAAATATTTTCAACATTTATGCAACAATATGCACATTCCTCCAATAAATGTTTAATATAGCGAAATACGAGTAACTTACCTTCCATTACGCTGCGGTGACGATGAAGGCAGCGTCGTATTGGTTGTGACGGTGACATCCTCGTGGGTCAGCTTCCGAATGGCGCGGGGCGACAACGGCGTCCTAGGGGATGATGGTTCGGGGGTGACGGTGCGCTCGTCGTCGTCATCCTCGATGGGCCTGTAGCTCCTGTCCCCGCCCAGAGCGCGGCGCACCAGCTCGGGGCTGGCGAGGCGGTTAGGCGCGCGCAGCATGCCGGGGCGCAGGCCGGGCGCTCCGTAGGTGAAGGGCGCGGAGTCTGCGCGCGCGTGGTACGGTATGTCGGCCGCGCGGTCGGCGGGCGACTGCGCCGGCGGCGGGTCGGGCAGCGCGCTCACCGTGCGCAGCATGTCGCCCAGCAGCGCGTCCAGCTCGTCCGGCGGGCTGGGGGCGGCGCGCCGGCCTGCCGACGAGATGCCCGAGTCCATGGAGGCGCTCAGCGGGGACCCGGGCCCGCCGCCCGCGCGCACCACTGTCGCGTAGATAGACCCGTCCAGAGGACCGAACGTGTGTGCCGCCTCGCCACCCTCACTAGTTTCAGCTGGCTCGCCATTCGACCCCGATCCCTCCGCGCTGCCGTTGTTGTCACCTGTTGCCGAATTAAATGTTCATTTTAAAACACTTTTAGTGACTACATACGTACTTAGTTCTTACGTAACTCATCTAGTCGAGAGGATGTGAAGGTTTAATTACAAATTGCTTCTAAATTGGATTCGATTCGCTCCAATAAACAAGTCGACCGACGACGTACGAGATGGTATCGGGCGTGTGTAATTTTCTACTTCAACGTATGAGCTCGGAATCAATTAGCATGTCGAACTCGATCAATCTATTGGCGGTGACATCGCCAAGGAAATGAACTATTAAGTAACTGTTTATTCCAGCTGGGCGCAGTTACTTGCAATCTTATGCTTACAGCCAGACGACATCCTTAAAAGGATAAAGTTGGTATGCCGTTATCCCAAGTGCTGTCTAGCACCGTTGTCACACGGTTTTACATCTATCACGGAATGGATTCTTGACCGATTTACAATGTGCTCATCGATTCTTTTATTTTAAAGATTAAACTATGATTTTATTTCCAATGCCATATTGATTGATTTTGACTAGTACATATATTTTTACTCGGCTTTACTAGACGGCTATGACTTTGATCGTCTCGTAGATTATAAATACTGCGTTTTAATCTCCAAATATCCCAGGTCCTCGAAATTTTAAGTTATCACATTTTATAACCATACGCCAACCCGCAAAGGTGATATGTGCAGGTTGGCGGTTCAAGGCTTAACTCACAAGGAAGTAACCTCTACACGTAGCTAATATACACTAGTGTTACATCAAGTTGTCGTTCACAGCTACAATATCGTAAATGCGTCTTGGTTCAATGTCACATTGCGTAAATAGTACAAATACAACTATCATGGTATTATTTTATTCCAATGGGCTTATTGTTTCATCATTCATTTAAAAGATTTTTAACTTAGTAGTCACACCAGTATCTTCACTTGACAAATACTAGGCAAAGTAGAAAGAACCAACAATACGTACATTATAAGTACCTAGAATTATATTATTTCTCGTAGTCTCTACTCTAAATCCACATTCACAATCAACTTTGACACTTAACTAGAAAATAAAATTTAAATTAGGATAAACAAAAAATATTTTTACGAAAATTCTTTGGCTTATATTGATAACAATAACAGTTTTATTACACTCAATACCTCCATATATGTTGGAACACATTAAATGAACAACTTCTAAATGACATTAATTTGGAAAAGTCAAGCGAGAACACTGAATGCTAATAAGAAGCGTGGCCTAAACTAAGCCTTCATTAGCATAAATACAGCTGTATTATGCTAATGAGGGTTTACTCGCGAAAAAGATTTTTTTACTTTTACATAAAGTATTAACTGATAGTTGCCGCGATTTCGAAACCGAACTCTAAACTGCGGTTGTCAATAACGTAATTAGTGTAAAGATATCAACGTCAGCGTCTGGTGACCGTCGGCGGTAGTTAAGGAAGATGTGGTTATTTCTGTGATGTCAACGAAAATAACGTGGTTCGGGTCGGCGGCGCTCTGTTACGAAATATGCGCCGGCGCGGCGCAGGAAGAGGATGTGCGCCCTATGCCCATCGCGCGCCCTAAACGTGCAACTACTACTTCTACTGTAACACAGATAATTGGTTATCTGTATACTGTAATGACTGTTCTGTAACGCAGATATTAACTACCATGTAGTTAGTAAAGTGTTAACTAACGAATCTAACCCGAAGTAGTTAATTATTTCACAGATGCATTGGTTGTCTATACTGTCTGTGTTTAAATAGATAATGTGATCAACATAATCAAATAGTACAATACCTGCTGGCTAGCAATGTCGTCGTGGTGATGATGACATAGGAGAAAAGACGCCGACAGGCTCTTTAGTTCATTAACTAATGAAAATAAGCGTGGTACAAAGACGGCTCAAATGGCACACGCACCTGTCTGTCACACGCACTGGTTAGTTAAGGTGTGCAAATTGCATGAACGTATTTTGTCATTTGATTACATGAGAAGTGCTACAAAATACAGAGAATACAGAACAGGCAGGTGAAAGTAGTTTACCTAATTGTTTGTTTCAAAAATACTTCAATGTAGAGCTTTCAAAAAGCTTTAACTGTCTGTATGAATCTTTTCATGAGATGAGGTATCTATAGATTATTTGCGCATTGTTATCATTTACTTTACAGTCCGAATGCTAAGAGTAGTTATTCTTTATTATTTAGTCTACCTACTAGTACTTTCATGCAAAATCTGCGCATACTATGAGATATATTACAGCCTCAATACGCCATGATGTACATAACCTATCCTGCAGTTTACAAAATTTGTAACAGTAGACAATATTTTTGGCGGAGGCATGAAGTTATCGCTCGAAGGTGAACGCGTGCGGCGACGGCCAGCCGCGAGTGATGTCATCGGCTGCTCTACCTTGGGCTTCCACGAAACTAAGCTCCTCATTATTATTCGACCTGCTCCACTATCTCTGCTCGTTATTCGACGTTAACTTTGAATTCTAACCAGTTTTGGCTCGTTTACCTCTTTTTGGGCAAATTTGATACGAGTTCTTGTGTTATGAGTGTTTAAGTTTTATTACACCATAAATAATTTAGAAATGGTACTGGTATTTGGTAATGGTAATGGTGGTAATAATTTAGAATGGTATGATACTAACCTTCGGAATCATATAATTATAACGGTTACACAATGTGATTTACCACATTTTTATCCAGAAATTCCCATTGGAGCACTACCCTAGGGCGCAGTTATTTATAAAGCCTGGGCATTATAAAACTCTCAATCGATTATTTATCAGAAGGGAATCGATCTTAGGCAGTATGTATATAAGTTTCCAATTATTCACCGGGTTCGTAACATGCATGGAAATTGAATTGAGCACGCAAAGATTAAATCATAATAAATGGTTCAAGACAATCTTACCTTTGTACTTAAATGTGCGTCGAAGCATTTCTAATCCCTAAGTACTAAGTCGGAGAGCAAGGGCCATAAAGTACAACGCGTCCATTACTCCACACTTACTGGGTCGACTGGCATGACAGAAAGTAATAAGCACTTAAAGCTCTGGCGATAAATTAATGCTGATTCTGCGAGAATGCTGTGCGTCTGGAGATACTGAAGCAGTAATACGTTGAGAAAAATAGGTACTTACTCTCTGTCAATCGTTCGACCATACATTCATAAAAGTTAATTAGCAAGTTAATTATTAATTCAAACATTACTAAACTAACTGTGCTTCAAAGCTTCACTCCTATGGGAATTTCGTTATAATTGAGGCGACATTTGATTACCTACATTGGCTATCTTTTAAGCGATCGCTCATAAAATTCACGACCGACAAATTTTATGACCGACCGACAAATCATGACGTAAACTAAAACATGACCTTGTCGGCGAACTTAATTTGATTGGAATATAGAGGAAGTCCCATTCAATTTATCCTTCAGAAAAATTAATTAGGTCCATGCCGTTTTGGTAATTAACGAGACGATGCGCGTGTTCGTGTAACAGAGCGTGAGAAATACTTGACCATATTTTATAACTACGATAAACATTATATTGATGAACCAAGAGTTGATTTGCTTTTTATGGGTATCTGCCTGTTATGGTTCGAAAGCTTGTGAGTCATATTGTCTCGGGGTCGGTCATTCGATTGAATCGAGAGCCCCGAGGGCCGCCGGCTGCAGGTCGCGGCTCCACGTCGCGTCGGCGGACATTCATCAGCGATTCTCCACACCGGTCAATTAGCGAAGGCGCCGCGCCGAGCCGCACCGGAACCAACGCACTTGTACTCGTTTGTCCGCAGTACAAAACCTTACTCTATTCATAAATGACACTATTGTGAATACGCATTTTGTAATGCCTTTCACAACATATACATATATCATCTAGATGTAATTAAAAAAAAATCAAACTATTATAGTTAATTAAGCCGACGAAAAATAAAGAGCGCAACGTTAACAATCGGAAACTTGTCCTACTCACCTCAATCGTAATTCTGTCCACTAACTTCAGTCATGAATGAAACTTTCGTACGATTCGGCGCGTCCGTCAGTTCATATCCGGTGGGTTATTTACACAAAGTTGTCTGTTTGTTATAAGTTTTATACAATATTTATGTTGGAGGGAGTTTAGTGAGGGGTTTTGCCGTGACACGTGTAGTCTCGCGCGGCGGGCGGCGGCGGTGGTGCGCGGCCGCGACTGGGCGGGCGGCGGCGAACGCTTCACTCCGCACTAAAATAGCTCCGCACCTGAAGCCACAGCTACACCGCGACCTGCCCAGCGCACGCGCCGTCTACTACGACTGACTGTGGCACATTTTAACGTGCCATTAACTTTGAGACATGTCATTTTATAAGTTAACGTTAAAATGTATGACTAAGTCATGCTTTCAGGTAGATACCCGCTAATGAAAACACGAGCTATCATAGGATCACTCGCGTGTCCGCCTGTCATCAAATTCAATCTGAATCTACTGGACTGATAAATTGAAAGATACACATGTATGACAGTCACCCAAGCAAATGTTAATAAAAGCATTTACAATATAAAGATCACGCCTTGAGAAACATTAGAATGTTTATACATATAAAATCATGTTTTTAGGGTTCCGTACCTCAAAAAGCAAAAACGGAACCCTTATAAGATCACTTTTTTGTCCGTCTGTCTGTCAAATATTTTTTTCTCAGGAATGCTTAAAGGTATCAAGTTTAAATTAATATCAAATACATCTATCCATCCAAAGGGATCCATTATCTCTTTCAGCAGAGAAATATCAAAATTATAAGTCAACGCTATCAGGAGATATTATTCCAAATGTAGCGTCTAATAGTACTTTTACAAGAATAAATTTGAAAATTGTAAATATATTGTTGGAAGTCTAAAAAAGTGTTCCAACCTTTTTTTTGGGCTCGATGCGGTAGGAATCCTATGGGTGGAACTGCAAAGTTAAGATTGTTTTTGAAACTAGTTGGTCTTTTAGTTATAGCTATTGTGAGATGTTTTGCGTGTACGGAACCCTCGGTGCTCGAGTTTGACTGGCACTTGGCCGGTTTTTTAAATAGGGTTGCTATTCCATCTTATTTGAGGATCGACTACTTAGCTAGTTTGTAATAGATGAAAAGTGACCATTATCACACGACAATGCTGTTATTCAGTATCTTTATTATTAAAAATTTATTTATCATATATCCCAAGGAGGCGTAATTAAATAGTTGAGGTATTTACTTTTTTAGTAGGTGCGTGAAGTTGCTAACTAAATACAGTAACAGAGGCGCATTCTTTAACACCTGGTCAAACTGAACACATAAGGAAAATGTAAACCTTAGTGCTGTGTGTACACATTTATGAAAGACTTCCCACATTCCATGAAAGTTATGTAAAGGTTAATTTAGTCATGATAACATTATAAATTGAATTGCTATGCTAAAGCTACGTTCAGGTTTTTATTGTTCACTACGTAACAATTTAGAATCTCTATTTATAACTACTAACTCTACCTTAATAAGTGTACATAATAACTTTATGATTAGGTAAACACTTAGGTATAAAACTAATTTATTTTGTAGACTTTATATTTTACTATAGCGTAAAAATTCTTAATTACCTTCTTTTTACATAATACGAATAAGTATTGCTAATAAAGACAGCTTGCTTTATTTCATAGAAATTTGTAATATTATTAAAAAATATTATTAGAAATTTGTGATTTAATTTTACAAAAAATTGTGATCATATTTCGAGCGAAATGATTACCATGTTTTGTGTTTAAATTCTCTACAGTGCAAACCCGCCTTAACGGCTAACAGTAACCAACTGCCAGAAACACCCTTCAAACTTCATATTGAGACAGAAATAGATTGAAAATGGCGGATGTTAAGGTAATAACGGTTCTATTCTGTTAACTATTAGCTAGTAACCGAGAACAGATGGTTTTTGCTACTCATTACTGTATAAAGTAGATATGTTATATTGTAATCTACCTCATCTTAGAATTTTGATTGAACCAGGAATGAACTCACTTAAATACTTAAAAAGATATACGCGTTTCAAGTCAATAATGCATTTTATATTATTTTTAATAGATCCCACAAAAAATAGTTTTTATGTAAAATGTTACCAAGACGAGATCATATCTGCTCTGACTGTTAAATAGTTATCAATTCTCATGTAGAGCCAAGTTTTTAACTCTACATCTGTTAGGAATAAATATAGCTTATAAAAACTCTAGAAGTTAGAACTTTACAAACTCTAGACCTTATTAATAATAGGGTATCTATTATAATAATGTGGCATGCATTGACGTATTTTGTAATAAATCAAACTTCATAGAATTATGCATGCGAACTCTTTAAATTTCTAGTAATGTAGTCAAGCAAAAGTCTATATTGTATTGAAGCATTTCATTAAATAGTAGATAATCAATCACACAGCAAACATGGGCATTGTAAATTTGGCACAAAGTCATTAATATATACTGCAAATAAAAGAGGACCTAGGTGAAGTTCTTGGGGACACCAGAAAGTACAGAGCGGGAACTGTCAAAAACCCATTCACAGTAATAAATTGGCTGCGATCGGTGTAAATGTGGTAGTCATTATTATAAAAGGCAAATAAAAGAGGACCTAGGTGAGGAACTTGGGGACGCCGGAAAGTACGGATGCGGGAGCTGACAAAACCATCCTACGCATTCAAACCAGCCAACCCATTCAAGGCGACAAGTTGACTGCGATTAGAGATGTAGGATTATCGTCAGATTTTTAATGGATTCAGTATGAGGGATCGGTGGTGTATTTTAGCAAAAGCCTTTTGAAAATTGGTATCTATTTGCTATAAATCAACTTAACGCTTCTTGTCAAAAGATTTACACAGAAAGTTATGGTTGACTTCTGTTTATGAATTGGATAAGACTGCACTTGAGAATAAATCATTTGGTGTACCGCTGATGCAAAAATCTTAGAGTGGCCAAAAATTGTTAGATAATTTTGTTCTTCAGATTTGTAAATAGGTACCTACAAAGAAGGTATGTACTTTATATGTATCCGGGAATATAGCAACCGACAGACATTTGGTAAATTTTATTTTATTGCACAAAGTATCACCAAAAATAATTCACCTTGACCACCGCCAAGTAACACCAACTTTTTTAAAACTTCGTCAATGAATATTATGGGTGGCGGGATAGCTTTTAGGTGTTATAGCATTTACCATAATCAACCTAGAAATCCAAGTATTCTGCGAAGATATTCCAAACTTGTGTCGCATGTCAATTGTGAAACCAACCTCATGGTTAGGAGCTTTTTTAGAATAAGGGGCCATTTAGACTGCAAGTTTCTTGAACATACAAGAGCAATAATTAAATGCAAGAATTGACTTTCAATAATTGAAAGCAAAGCAACTGTTTGCATGGTGATATAAATAAAAAACTTGAATACAATTATTAAATGCAAATCTTGACATACATATTGCCAATGTGTTCTATTTACACGTATACAATTGTTTAGGCAATTATTGCATTCCATTTTTGAAACAGATTTGTATGGGCACGTGCCATTGTTTTGCGACTTGCTTCAAGAATTGCACGTTTTTGCGTTATAAAATTTTTTATGCAAGAATTGAATGACATTTACTGACGTATTGTTTACACCAAGAAAAGTTTTGAATCCAAACTTGCATACCAGAACAAGAATGTTACGTGTTGTTTAGACTATGCAAGTAAATTAGTGCTTCAATTTAATCGTATTCAATAGGCAAGAAACTTGTACCGTCTAAATGGCCCTTATACTAAAACCGTGATGAACATAACATTGATGAGACTGCCGCGCTACTGCAGTGCCTCAGGCATGTTTGCAGAGGCTCACGTAGATGGGTTCGATGCCATTATGAGAAAGAGATGCGCTTCACACCTAAGACGCATGCGCGACAGACCCAACAGTATCCTAAGCGCGTTGGCAGACTGGTGGGACTCGCCGATATTGGCTCGCTGGATAAGGATGCACGCAGTCATATCATAGACTGCTTGCGTCCTTAGGCAGCTGCTGTAATCTTTTATTTTGTTTTTGTTACTAACACTAGTTTATAAGTTGTCAAATTGTCTCTTTATATGGACTCTGTCTGGAATAAATGGATTTATATTTATAACAACAACAATTAGCTAGCAACCTGTCACTATAAGTAAATCTCCATTCCATCAAAAACCCCACTATTCAGCTAAGCGTGGCCTTCGAGTCTCACAACTCTTGGCTCTGTCTACCCCGTAAGGGATAAAGACGTTATTCTATGTATGTATATTTATAGCTCACCACTATCGTCGTCAGTGAGGTCTGAGAGCGGACGCAATCGCTCGAGTGAGTCGCGCCTTGCGAGCGCGCCGGGCGCGGCGCGAGTACACCAGCTCCACCGAGTAGTCGGCGGGGAATGATGGATCTGGTGTGACTAAATTATTCATAACTCACCATTGTCGTCGTCGGTGAGATCTGAGAGCGGACGCAGTCGCTCGAGCGGATCGTGCTTCGCGAGTGCGTCGGGCGCGGCGCGCAGCGGCGCGGCGGGCGTGGGCGCCGGCGCCGCGCCACTGCTGCTCTCGCCACGCGAGAACACCAGCTCCACGGAGAAATGATAGATCTGGTGCGACTAGCGATGTGTCGCCGAGAAATATCTTGTTCCCGAAAATTTCTTCCCATGAAAAGTTCCGAGTTTTTAGGAAATTTTTCCGTTCTCGAGAAATTTTCAATATTTTTTCCGCTGTTTCTTTGAAAATTTTGGTAACGACACTTCACTAGGTGCGACAAAATTAATGAATTTATATACAACTCACCATTATCGTCGTCGGTGAGGTCTGAGAGCGGGCGCAGTCGCTCGAGCGAGTCGTGCCTCGCGAGCGCGTCGGGCGCGGCGCGCAGCGGCGCGGCGGGCGTGGGCGCCGGCGCCGCGCCACTGCTGCCCTCGCCACGCGAGAACACTAACTCCACCGCGCCGTCGGCGGGGAATGATGGATCTGGTAAGACAAAATTTTACTTTAACTTTTTTTTAGAATCCCTGACGATGAAATTTTGAGCTTGGATTGGCGTCAAGGCTGATGTTGAACTAGTAGGTATATTATTGTCTCACATAAAGATAAAACGAGGCATTTAATTTGACATGACTGGGCAGCTTGTAATTAATCAAAGCCAAGGTAATATTTTAATTCTTCCTTCCATTACCAGCGCAATATTTAAGGTCTAAGACCTTCAGCAGGGTGACTAATCTTTCCAATTGACTAGAGCTCTGAGTTACCATGTGTGGCGTGGTCGAGCTGCTGCTTGGTGAAGGAGAGCGTGTGGTCGGCGACGGCGCAGGTGTGGAACTGGCAGGCGAAGGCCAGCTGCCGCGCGGACGCACGCGCATGCGCGGGACGCCGGTACGCGCGCACCAGCACGTCCCCGCGCAGCGCCAGCCGCCCCACGCCCACCGTCCAGCCGCCGCCGCTCACCAGGTACAGACCTGAGGAACATATTTATCTATATATATCTATAAGCAGAAATATATTTATCTATCCAGCCAGTATAATATTCACAATTGGGTGTCGGTCGACTCTGCTTACTATAAGGCAAAATCATATCTGGTCTAGATACGATGTCCTATGTCCAGATAATATGGACATAGACTTCTCCCAAGGTGCGGCACATGTATCAAAGTATGACGACACTAATTTAGGGGATGCATGCAACGCATGCATGTTTTCACTGTCCACTTTCGTTATACCTCATGAGGTATAATATGTATAACCAAAGTGGATAATGAAAACATGCTGTTTTCTAGCTGACATAATCGTAGTTGATAACATCTTGTTTGCATTAAATCGCAGAAGTAACACAGTCATGGGAAGGTGTGATGTTTTAGGCAGAAGAAGATTGGAAATACCTTTCCACCTTTGATTATTTCTTTCCACCTTCTTAGGTGGAGCTCTTAGGCACACCAGGAAACACCAGTGCAGATAAGGTATTGAAAACCTCTAGAAAGTTCTAGAACATCTAGCCGTGATTGTTTTCACTACCAACTAGAAAACATTGAGCAGTAATTTCCAAAATGAGCAGTAATTCTCACCGGACGTGTAGACGCAGACGAAGTTCTCGTAGATCTTGAGGAAGGCGATGGTAGGCGAGGCGGGTGTGGCCAGTGAGCCGGCCACGCTCACGTGCGTCAGCTGCAGCGGCGCCGCGTTCACGCGGATCTGGCCTGCCAGCAGGCCCGCGAACGTGTCGATGTATCTGAGGAAGTTCCATATTTCATTTATTTTTATGCAAGTCTAAAAAGATCATTCTTGGAATTCTCGAGTGGGTTCGCTTGCCACTTGCTTTGGAGAGGCCTGGTTGTGTGAGGAAGGAGTTAACTCCCTACTCTCACAGACGTGGTAGGGGGAGGAGTGTTGAATGTAATGTTAGGTATATGTTTGTAATAAAATCTATGTTGTTTTGTCCGTTCGCCGCCGTAATATTCTAGCGCGTGCGGTAGTTTCATATTAGTAGCGTCGTCGCCCGCTCGGCCGGCGTCGGCAGTCGCGAGCGACCATTTTGAATTAGTGTTGTTTGGACATCGCGCGGGGAGTGCCGCGCCGCATGAAATTGCTCGCGTGAATGGCATGGCGGACGGCCGCCATTTGTCCTGACATATCGGTTTGATTTTAATACGCGGAGAGGTCTCGAGTCTTTTGCTTGTTAACTAGTTTGAGTTATATTTGTGAATTTCCTGTTTGTTAAATAACTATTGAACATTTGTGTTTGTGAAACCTTTTACTTTGACTGTTTCTTGTGAGATGCGAAACGTGGCTGCCTGGGGACGCCGAAATCTGTTGCCGAGTGGAACTGCTAGACGGATCAGGTATTTTTTCTGGGGATTGAGATCTCATGGGGTAGGTTGGGTGATTTAGGGAACAACCCCCTCCTCTTCCGAAGACACTCGAAGTTGGATCCGAAGATTAAGAAGATTAAGTTTGGTAAGTGACCCTTGGGTTTGTGGGTGGTTGTAGCTATTAAGTTAGGTTTAATATACAGGGTTCTGTAGTTCCCGTTGTAAACTACAGTGGTAGCAGACTGCGTATAGGTTAGGTTAGGTTAGTCGGACAGACGTAGTGTCGGGTCGAGGTTTTTTACCGGTATTTTTTTTTACCCGGTAAATTTTTCGGTACCGAACCCTCCCGCCCTTTCGTCTGCCCGGAATCTCTGCGCACATTTTCTGGTAGCAGAGCGTAGTTTATCTACCCTCTATTTGTTCGTTTGTAAAAAATAATTAATTGTTTGTAAAAATTATTAGATTTTTCTTAGTTTGTTTGTATAAGAATATTTGTAACCTTTTTGTATTTGTTTGCGGTTTGTACCGTGCGTTCCGGGTTTGTGCCATTCTCATACCTACCGCGGTTCTTCGTGTAGTTGTTTGATTTTGTTGTTTTTTATTTACCTTTTGTTATTTTTTGTTTGTGACTTGACGCGATGGCGAAGGTCCCCAATGCTAAGGCGACACTCGCCAACGAATTGAGATGGTTTGTGACGGCCGGTGGACTCCTGTCCCGGAAGGACAGGGAGGCCGCTATACTGGAAAGAGCGGATCAGCTCCGCTCACGATTGAACAACGCGGAAGCGGCCATGGCGGCGCTTACCGAAGCCGACCTTACCCCGGAGGTCTACGCAGGTCACGTGGCGGACCTGGACCAGATCCTGAGTCTGCACGATGACATCGTGGAGGCGGCGGCCGCAATAAGGGCGAGACAGGCTGGCGGACCAGCCCCTCGCACACCTGTTAGACAGGAAGGACCAGCGGTTACTGGTCGGCTCCCCACCCTTCAGCTGTCCCACTTTGGGGGTAGGATGGAGGAGTGGGTGGCATATAAAAATATGTTTGAGTCCCTGGTCGTAGCTCGACAGGATTTGTCGAAGGCCCAGAAGATGGCCTACCTCCTCTCCACTCTGGAGGATGAAGCGCGGTCGCTCATCCAGCACCTCCGGGTGGAGGACGACCAGTACGATACGGCTTGGGAGTTATTGAACTCCCGCTACCAAAACTTACGTTTGTTAGCGGATGCGCACGCCGCACAGTTGATGGCCCTGCCCAAGGTGGCCAACAGGGCACAGTTGCGCCTGCAGTTGCTCACGCCCGTTACAGTGGCCTGTAACGCGCTCCGCACACTGGGGCTGCCGGTGGACCAATGGTCCTTTTTGCTGGTGCACATTGTATTGGGCAAATTACCCAATGACATCCGCTCGCGATTTGAGCGCGAGAATGCGGAACGGGATAGCACCACCCTACCAACATTCACTGACTTGGTGAAGTTTTTGGAGTTTGAGGCACGGGCTGCTGAGAATACCATGACGGACTCAGCGCCATCCAGAGCGCCTGAACGTAGGCCCTTGGAACCCTCATGGCGAGGGAAGCCCCAACAGGGACGGCAACCGCCACCGCGTGGAGCTGGTGTGCGGGTTGCACACACGGCAGCAGTCGCGGGGGACGCGGACTGCCTGCAATGTGGCCGGATGGGCCACAGCCTGCTGCAATGCAGGGACTGGCAGAGACTGCCAGTACAAGATCGGCGCCGCATGGCAAGGCGGCATGAACTTTGCTTTTACTGTTTGGGCAGTCACTATGCACGTGACTGTCCCAGAGCCATACCATGCAGTGCATGCCGTGGGCTGCACCACGTGATGCTCTGCATGAACCGGAACGGGGATGGCCCCCGGTTCTTGAGGCAGGGGTCCCCTATGGGCGGGGGCGCTCCTGCGCGAAGCCCTCCACCATCGGACGGAGGACGCGGCTTCGCTCGTCGCACCCCCCCTCGGGCGGGGGGTCGCGTACCGGCGCGGGTCTTGGCGGACCGGGACCACGCGCCCCAAGGTCGTGGCCAGTATGTGACTGGCCAGGCCCCGGATAGGGCCCCCATGGGCGGGGGCCCTAGATCGGACGTGAGAGTGGGGACACCCCCCTCCACGCGGGTTACCACTTCCCACCACATGCAGCCGCAGCGGTTTTCTCCGCCGCTGCACGAGTACCCACGGCTGGAGTACCACCCGCCGTACTATAGGTATGGCCGGGCCGCGGGTTATGCCCCCTCAGGTAGGGATGTGCACTCGCCCGCCATACTATCCGGGTCAGTGGCGCCCCCTGGTTTGGAGAGAGTGGGGAGCCCGTAACTAGCTTGCTCCCTTGCTGGGACAGAGCCGCGGACGGTTCTGCTCCCTACCGCGGTGGTCCGCGTATGGGGTCGTGGGGAAGCCATGAATTTGAGAGCTCTGTTGGACTCAGGGGCTCAAAGCAGTTTGGTTACCACTCGAGTGGCACACCAGTTAGGTTTAGTCGTGGAAGACTCGCCTGTGCCACTTCTTGGAGTTGGTGGCATACAAGTGAAGTGTCTGACGGGCCAGACACTTGTCACCTTTTCTTCGCTGAAGTCCTCCACAATGAGGATCACGACTTCGGCTATGGTAATGGATACCATTGCGGGTTGGCACCCCTCGACAGACATACCGCCGGGTGTGTTGTCTTTGGTTTCGGGTCTGGATTTGGCCGACCCCTTTGTCTTTCATCCCGGCCCAGTGGACTTGCTCCTGGGCTCGGACGTATTGGGTTGGATTTTGTTGGGTACCCAGAAAGCTCTGGGTTCGTCTTCACTGATGGCAGTGTCTACTATCTTTGGTTTCGCCCTGATGGGCTCTGTGTTTGATAATAGCACCGTGGAGGAGCCACCGGTCGTCGCATCTGCGTCCTTGGCCAAGACCATGCAAAGGTTTTGGGAGGTGGAGGAGCCACCTATGAGTTCCAGGATGGATCCGGAACACGCTGAGTGCGAAGCCCTTTTTCGATCGACCACGGAGAGGTTGCCCTCCGGTCGGTTTGTAACTAGGTTACCCTTTGTTGCCTCTCGTCCTAGCCTAGGGCAAAGTAGGGTGCTTGCGGAGAAACGACTGCTGTCCATGGAGCGACGCATGCAGCGTGACCACGTACTTCGCGATAAATATATTGAATTTATGCGCGAGTACGAGGATTTGGGTCACATGTCTCCGGCTCGAGTTGATTGGAGCTCAACTGAGCATTATTTTTTGCCCCACCACGCGGTGGTGAAGGCCTCAACGGGCAAGTTGCGGACTGTCTTTGATGGGTCCGCACCCACTTCGAACGGAGTTTCGTTGAATCTATGTTTGCATTCAGGTCCCAAATTGCATAGGGACATAATTGACATCATCTTGAACTTTAGAAGACATCAAGTGGTTTTTGGCGCGGACATCCGGATGATGTTCCGCCAGACAGTCATACATCCTGAGGACAGGCGATTCCAGTTGATACTCTGGCGTGAGCGCCCTGAGGATCCTGTGACGGTGTATGAACTCAATACAAACACGTATGGTTTGAAATCTAGTCCCTATATCGCCATCAGATCATTGCTTGAATTGGCAGAGCGGGAACGGATCCGCTTTCCCCGTGGGGCTTCCGTGCTGTCACGTGACTTGTATGTCGATGACGTGTGCACCGGAGCCCAAAGTATTGAGGAGGCCCTCCTACTGCGGGATGAATTGATTGAAATATTGAAAACGGGTGGCTACGAGCTACGTAAGTGGTTGTCCAATGAGCCTAGAGTTCTAGAAGGGATCCCGGAGGATCACCAACAGAACCCTCACCTGTTTGAGGATGTAGATGATCCCAACAGGATAGCGGTGCTGGGCATGCAGTACCAGCCGCTAACCGATATTTTTACATTCCAAGTGGACTTGGAAATACCAAAGGTCTGGACTAAGAGAACGGTGTTGTCAGTAATAGCTCGTATGTTTGATCCAAGCGGTTGGATCAGTCCAGTAATATTCTCTGCGAAGTGTCTTCTTCAGAGACTTTGGACTTTGGGCGTCTCGTGGGACGAGCCGCTGTTTGGTCCTCCATTGGATGATTGGCTCGAGTTGTTTTCATCGATTAAGGAAGTCAATCGGATTGCCTTGCCTCGTCGAATATTGCCCCCGGGAAATATCGAGCCAGCCTGCATGGCTTTTGTGACGCGTCGGAGCGAGGCTACGCCGCGTCAGTCTATATGCGGACAGTTGACGCCGATGGCCGGGTCAATGTCTCGCTTTTGTTAGGGAAGAGCAAGGTCGCCCCCATCAGGACTAGGCTGACTATTCCCAAGCTTGAGTTGAGTGGAGCTCACCTTCTCTCTAAATTGTTGCATCACGTTGCCAGTGAGCTGGCGGCCACGGTCGAGATACGAGACATCTTCGCCTGGTCGGATAGCCAGGTCGCGCTTGCATGGTTGCGCGCGGCCCCACATACCTTGGAGGTTTTTGTTGGAAACAGGGTTTCCCAAATTCAAAATATTGGAATTGATATAACATGGAGACATGTGCCGGGAGAGCTTAACCCAGCGGACTGTGCTTCCCGAGGTTGTACGGCACCAGAATTGGTGTCACACCCGCTCTGGTGGGGTCCAGAGTGGCTGATGGGATCAGAAACTTCTTGGCCTGTCTGTCAGACAGATGTTACTTCTTTGAGTTTGACTGGGCTCCGTGTACATGCTGTAGTCGCTGAGACGACGTCGGAGCCGGATTGGCTACTTGCTCGGTATAGTAGCTTGGATAAGCTTCTGGGTGTTACCAGTTGGATTAAGCGTTTCATACATAATTGTAGAAACCCACAGGCAACGCGGTTGGAGCCGATTGCAGGTGCAGAAGAGCGCCGGAGCGCATTGTTGCATTGGGTCCGTGTCGTGCAGACCGGACGGTTTGAGTCAGAGCTTCGTATTTTGCGCGACGGACGCGCTAAGTTGAAGGGCGCGGTCGCTCGTTTGAACCCGTACATCGACTCGGATGGGCTTCTTCGGGTTGGAGGCAGGCTCCGGAAGGCGGATCTTCCATATGAGACTCGCCATCCTCTGTTGTTGCCCAAGGGCGGACCCTTGGTGCAGCTTTTGGTGTCTGATCGACACATTCGTAACGCCCATGCTGGGTGCAATGCTTTGTTGGCTATTTTGCAACGCGAGTTTTGGATTTTGTCTGCCCGAAGAGCAATCCGTAGTGTCCTGTTTCGATGTATTGCATGTTATAGGTTGAAGGCATCCACGATGCAACCACAGATGGGTGATTTGCCCGCTGATCGAATCCGACCTTCGAGACCGTTTGACGGCGTTGGAACCGATTTTGCCGGTCCCTTTTCGATCAAGGCTTCTCCCTTTCGTAATGCCCGTATTGTGAAGGGCTATTTGTGTGTATTTGTTTGTTTGGCCACCAAGGCTGTCCATTTGGAGGTGGTATCGGCTCTGACTACGGAGGCCTTCGTCGCCGCGTTGGATCGCTTTGTTTCGCGTCGAGGTCTACCTTCCCTTATTAGGTCTGACAATGGCACAAACTATAAAGGAACTGTAAATTATCTTAAGGATGTTTCTGTGTTTATTGATAAAAATTGTACTAGTTTAAGTCAAATTGCTGCCCAAAGGGGAATAACCTGGAAGTTTAGTCCCCCAAGTTGCCCCCATTGGGGAGGAATTTTTGAAGCGGCTGTGAAATCCGCAAAGACCCACCTCCGCCGCATTATCGGAGAAACGGCTCTAACTTTTGAAGAGCTGGCCACAGTGTTTTGTAAAGTGGAGGCGGTCCTCAACTCTCGTCCTCTCTGTCCGCTATCTCCAGATCCAAATGACTTGGAAGCTCTCACCCCTGGTCATTTTTTGGTGGGAGGGCCGTTGAATGCCCTGCCCGAATACCCGTGGAAGGATGAACGCGTATATCGGTTGTCGCGTTTTCAAATGTTGCAGCAAATGAGCCAGGACTTTTGGCGTCGCTGGTCGCTTGAATATTTGCATTTGCTGCAGCAAAGAGTGAAGTGGACAGACAGGACTGAGCCTCCCAGGGAGGGTGATTTAGTATTGTTAAAAGAGGCAAATTTGCCCTCATTGCTTTGGCGACGAGCTCGCATATTACGTTTGATTCTTGGCGGAGATGGCACTCCGCGTGTGGCTGAGGTGTTGGTCGACGGTTCGATTTTGAGGAGAGCTGTGACCTCTCTCGCCCGCCTTCCCGTAGAGTAAGCTAGCGGTCTGCTTCTCAGACCGGGACGGGGGGATGTTTGTAATAAAATCTATGTTGTTTTGTCCGTTCGCCGCCGTAATATTCTAGCGCGTGCGGTAGTTTCATATTAGTAGCGTCGTCGCCCGCTCGGCCGGCGTCGGCAGTCGCGAGCGACCATTTTGAATTCAGTGTTGTTTGGACATCGCGCGGGGAGGCCGCGCCGCATGAAATTGCTCGCGTGAATGGCATGGCGGACGGCCGCCATTTGTCCTGACATATCGGTTTGATTTTAATACGCGGAGAGGTCTCGAGTCTTTTGCTTGTTAACTAGTTTGAGTTATATTTGTGAATTTCCTGTTTGTTAAATAACTATTGAACATTTGTGTTTGTGAAACCTTTTACTTTGACTGTTTCTTGTGAGATGCGAAACGTGGCTGCCTGGGGACGCCGAAATCTGTTGCCGAGTGGAACTGCTAGACGGATCAGGTATTTTTTCTGGGGATTGAGATCTCATGGGGTAGGTTGGGTGATTTAGGGAACAACCCCCTCCTCTTCCGAAGACACTCGAAGTTGGATCCGAAGATTAAGAAGATTAAGTTTGGTAAGTGACCCTTGGGTTTGTGGGTGGTTGTAGCTATTAAGTTAGGTTTAATATACAGGGTTCTGTAGTTCCCGTTGTAAACTACAGTGGTAGCAGACTGCGTATAGGTTAGGTTAGGTTAGTCGGACAGACGTAGTGTCGGGTCGAGGTTTTTTACCGGTATTTTTTTTTACCCGGTAAATTTTTCGGTACCGAACCCTCCCGCCCTTTCGTCTGCCCGGAATCTCTGCGCACATTTTCTGGTAGCAGAGCGTAGTTGTTCTGCACAGTATATAAATAAATTTAATTTCAATTTCTTATTGTGGGGCGCCCCGCTCTCCCTGCCTCTCTCTTTCTCTGGTTATCGTGTAGTGAACCGTAAGTACCATAAGGTGAAAGTTTACAGACAGAATGTGATTTCAAATTGTCATTCCAAAAACTTTTAATTAAAATTAATTTAAGGAGGACTCCGAATGAACGAGATTAATAAATACTGACCGTTGAACAACGTTGACCCTAAGACGACCCAGAATCGACAGTTCTGGAGAAAAAGTTAGGAGAGTAACCCCAATTAAAATGGGACGAAGGCCGGTATAAGAATAAATACTGACCGTTTGTTAGAAGGCAGATGGAAGACCGGCACCCGGTCGTCGAGGTAGCGCCGCATGGCGTACCGGTCGAGCGCGTGCTCCGGAGCGCCGCAGATCGCTGAGTAGTGCATGTAGGCTGCCACCAGTACTCCCAGGCCCTCGCGGTTGCCCCTGGAAATCATTATGAAACCATGATAATAAGTATATTATAAAATATAAAACTTCTACCAGTTATTTTGAGATTTGTTTTATTTTATTACTAGCCGCGCCCCGGGGCTTCACTCCCGTGGGAATTTCGGGATAAAATGTAACCTGTGCCATTCCCGGTATTTTTCTACCCCTATACCAAATTTCATCGAAGTCCGTCTAATAGATTTTGCGTGATTGAGTAACAAATATCCTCACAATCTCATATCCAAACTTTCGCATTTATAATTTTAGTAGGATAAGAAGGATGAAAATTGAGTACTTACCTACCTAGAATTTGATAGTTTATTTTTTAGGTATCTATGACATAATTTTCTATGTACTTTTTCCAATATTTAACAACCTTAATGTTAAGTAAAAACATCCAGGCGGAAACAAAATATAATAACCTCGAAAGATATTTTAATGATAATTTCAGTAGCCAATTAGGTAGGTACCTACCATGCCAGCAAAACAGCGACATTCTTCGGATGTTTAGCGAGCCAGCTCTCGATGTGCTTGCAGGCGGCGCACAGCCTCTCCAGCGGCGGCGCCAGCTCGCCGGCCCAGCCGAGCGGCCGCGCGTGCCCGAACACCGTCCGCGCCCGGCTCTCCGTGCCATCGCCGCTGCTCACTTCGAACACCTGAAAAACATTTAACAAATATTCACTACTACAAAATGAACAGGCACTTTAATAAATTATTTTGGCGCCACTATGATAAACAAAAGAATAAATTAAAACTAAAGACTAAACCATAAATATTTTTTTTTGGTTTCTTTATCCGTGAGGAAAGGCAAAGGGATCTAAATATACCATAAATAAAAACATTCTAAAAAAGTTGTAGATACCATAAATGTATTAGTAATATTTTTTTAAATAAACACTTCTTTTGTCGCGTCAGCAGACGTTCTATTTGTAATCAAGTAAAAAGACAAGCGAATTTTTTTTTCCATTTAAATTTCGAAAAAAAAAAATACACTCGACCGACATTGTCTTGACTAGGAAAAAAAACATCAAAATTTTTTTTTCTTTATGATCCTAGCCTTTTCCATCCAATGATTTTTTTCTCTCTGATTTCATTTTCAAGATGGAACTGTGGAAGTCCTTTTGTACTGTAATGTTTTTCATTCCTTTCCTCTTTTCCCTATACCAGTTTTGGATTCTGTAGACAACTTTAAGTAGGTAAACATTTATAAGTTGCCAACTTACCATGAAGTGGTCTCCATGTTTGTTGGTAAGCATGTGCGCCGCCTGAGCCTCGGCCTGCGCGTCTCTGTCGGGCAGGTGGAGGGCCAGCATGCGCTCGGCCACATAGCACAGGTCCAGCCGGGAGACGGCAGCGCCCGCCGTGTAGCTCACTGAACGACCACCATTCTGTTGTAACAAAATTGTTATTTAATTCTTATTCTTAGGTACAGGAGATCCATACATACGAATAAAATGTGACAGCTGCACAGGACAGCTGTTTCTCTTCCCGTGCAGATTATATGTTAATCAAGTGAAAGTGCTATATACTGGGGATCCTAAGTAAGTATATTATTGAAATTTATATATACTTTCTATTCTCTGTTGTACACAGTTGTTTTATCTTCATTATACACCATTTCTCTTATTGGAACATGTAGCAATCACGTTAACAGTTCTAAACAAATGAAAACAAGTCGTAAAATAAAAGCAAGCCTGCAGTTTCAGAGCAGAAACGAAGGAGGTATTGCGGCGGGTGTGGGAAAAGTTTGTCTAACATGTTTGTGGACTTGGCTCGTATCCCACGCGGAGTATTGTAACGAACTGAAATCCAGCTATGCAGTGATAAAAGATTAGGTAAAAATAATGTAAGTATTTATTGATGTACATAACTTACGTATGACCTAAGTATTTTGCGCCATGAATAAAAAAATTGTGTAACAATTACGCCTATAGTCCTTCAAAAGTGAGCTTGATTTTTGTTCAATAACTAACTGCGATGAAAGTTGGCGGCAAGTGCTATATACTATACGAGTAATTATACAAACACATCTCACATATTGACATTTCTCAATATCATGACAAATAGCTAATGAGACCACTTTAATATTTACCAGTTCGCCTCCATTCTCATAATCCCCAAACTTGATTCTATACGCAATGAAATAGCTACATTTAAAAAAAACGCACTGACCCGGATGAGAATCGAGAGCACTCCCAAACCTCTAACGACAAAACGAGTAAACAAGAATTAGAGAACTGGTGAAAAGCCCTGATTTGCATGACCCGCTGTGTTCTTGTCAGATCAAACATTGGGATATGGGCGTAACTCCGAGAAAGTGACACAAGTCGTGCGTGGGCACAAAACGCAACGCGATCCGACGACGCGGCTCCAGCCCAGCTTACCTTTACCTATTGATGCATTTAATCCGATTAGCCTGCTCAATGTTCTACTAAACTTCACTGTAAATTATGTCCATAAAAGCGTTTGTTCAATCCAGTGCGGGTATTACCTCGACAAAAATAATAAATTTCTGCTAAGACGATTATCAGTATTCGTACCTAGTCTTGGAAATAATTCTTACTTAGTTAAGCCCTACTTATCGAACAACCTTTTATGCTAGTCTGGGAGCAAAGGAAAAACATACGAATAAAATATGACAGCTGTTTCTCTTCCCGTGCAGATTATATGTCAATCAAGTGAAAGAGCTATATACTGGGGATACTATTAATAGGTCATGGGCTAGCAAACTATCACTATTTGAAGTCTGAACCTGTACATATAGGTTTATCCAAATATACGTGACCTTCTCTACTCCCCTGTAAGGAATAGAGACATGATTGTATCTGTATCTATTTTATCGTACTTAGATACAAGCATTTGTTTACTGAGACATGCATTATTTATTTCTTTTATTTTCTACTTCCTATCAGAGACGACAAAGGGCCGCACGGGATATTTCCCACCCGCCGCCAGTTCGTGTCCAAAGAAATAATAATGTGCTGAGAATATAAATTAATTCATCGAACTTGAAATGTTATGTCTGACTTTTAGGCGAAGTATGACATCACAGTGATGTAATAGTATGCTTAAATGTTTGTAATTTAAAATAAATTAGGTACCTGTTCTCTCGAGAAGGTCAAAGCTGCAGGAGTGGCCGGTGCGCTGACAGCTCGTGTCTGAAAAAAAATGCATTTTACAATATCTAATACGAATAATTAAAATAGAACCATTGTCACCGTCATTTCTACGATGAGTAGGCCAATCAATGGATTTTCATAAAAAATAAATACATATTTTAGGAAGCAGGCTATTCGCTCTTAATATAATCAGTAAAAACACTAAATAAAAGTTCAATCACTGAGTGAAACTTAGCGTGATTTTTATAAGACAAGCCTGGAAAACTCGTCGCCGTGGGAGAAGGTCAGACGTGTCATTAAAATGAAATCAAAAGTAATTTGATAGTAATTTTTTCTCTCGACGTCGAAGACGTTTCCACTGACAGAAAATAATGCGTCTCATTTTGACGCGGTAATAACATTGAGAAAGGAATTTGATTTCACTGTCGTTGTCGAACAATGGCATTATTAATTTGCAATACAATATACAGTACAGGCAGGTTCAAGATGAAGGTTAAATAAATTTATAGTACTTAGTAGAACTCTTGTTACGTCGAATTAAAAGTGTGATTAGAAGTTTATGTTCTACTACTTTAGGTCACTAACATCTCTGTCTTTCCTACTCTATACACTTATATTTTTTTACAAGCTAGATTTCAGAGGTGCAAAATTCTGTTGTTTATGAAACCAAAAATTAATCAATCTTAATAAATAAAATTAGCGTTCCCCATTTCCTTGGCAAGGAGTGAGTGGCGCGAGGGCGGCCTCGTATCGGATCGGACGGGCGGCGATCGGGTTCAATAAAGCTGATAAACGAGCGAGGTGTGGCTTAAGTGATTACTGCAGCTTTGTGAACGCTTCTCACTATTAGCTGCATTAGAGTTGTGCTTGTGACTCATCATGTGGCGGTCAAGTTCAATAGATAACTTTTAAAGACTTAGATTAATAGTTTGGATGATTAAAAGGAAAGTTAACAAATTACTACAAAAGAACTGCATGATCAAAAGTAGGTATGTATATAACGCAAAATAAGTTTCGCAAATTATTTTTATATTGCATGAAATGAAGAAACACGGCTTTTTCATGCCTTCTTCGGCTCATATCATAATCCAGCAAGATAACACATTTCTTTCTGACCATCGACATACAGTATGAGACCCACCGCTTGTCGAGTTCGTTGAGAGCCAGCTAGGCTACGAGAGCGGCCCCGCAGCTCCCTTGGACCTCGTTGCAGATAGAACACAGCTCGCCACAGCGCAAACGCAAGTCGGTGCAACGTCCGCGCTGCATCGGCGCCTCCTCCGCTGCGTCGGACCTTACCGCGCATTTCACCTCACTTCCATATCACTGAACAACACACTAAACCCAGACTTTCACTATTTCAACCACAGCACATATCCTTTAACCGGAAATTAAGAAATTGTTATGACTATTTTTAGAACTAAATTGCGATCTATTATATTGATGTAAGTGGGTCGCTATGGACTATAGTATAAATTTTGATTTATTATATGACTGTTGTGCCTGTTAAATATAAAGCTGTGAGAAATGGTTCCATAAAGTTGTCTACTGTTACTATTAAACTGTCACCGGTCGACATGATCTAAGCTCAAGTAGCTAACCAAAGTTATTACTTCTAACTAGGTGAAATTATCTAACTTACTGTTGCTTTAAAAGAAAATAATCCTACCAAATGTGTTCCATCACAAATAGAAGTAAAAAAAAAGGTACCTAACAGATACGTGTCACATCTCGTAGCGAACATAAAAATGTGTAATTGCCCCGTCTGTGTCAACAAAAACATCCTCAAAAAACTCACACGACGGGCCCTTAGCTGAACATTGTGGTGTAAATTGCAAGAGCATAAAGTACTCTTGTAAAGACTCCGTCAGTCGCCTGGAGCGTGCGCCTCTGCACTGCGGCATCCTTGCACCAGGACTAAACTATACAGACAACACTAACATTTAAGTATGTTTTTGTTCAAACTTTTTGGCAAACAAACTGGCCATTATTCTTGTGCTAGACAAAAGTTACATTAACTCAATGTAAATTTAGTATTGTCATTTTAAAAATAACAAGTGCTAAGTATGTTTAACATGTTTTACAGCTTGTTGCAACGAAGGGTGTAACCCTGACCTTCCTCGTAAAAAAGCGTGACACCACGCACGGGGGTGAACGACCTCGGGGGTGAGCTCCATCTAAATAAAAGATCGTCACATGAAGAGAACGGCCAGCCACGGCTGCAGACGTCGAGACGTCTTTTCACACAGATTCTTACTTATTTTTTATCCTCCTTTCATTGACTATGATCGTTCGCTACGATTGTACGCCGTGACTGCCAAGAGACATTTTCTCAAGCATGTGTGTGCTAACTATATTTTATGACTTACGGAAGTTAATAAATTATGATATTGAGATAGCTCATTAAAATCTTACTTTATAGGTATTATTATCTTTTTACATAAGTTATATATAGCTAAGCCATTGCAATTAAAAATAATAGCTGAATTGAATATTGATTTAAAAATCCGATTATTTTTTAGATTGCGTGATTTTTAATAGTGAAGTTAGCTATATATATTTTTTTTATTAAACCTATGTAATATGACCCATGTAAAATTGATTTCCAGTAACTGATAGGTTTTCGGAAATATTTCTAAAAGTAACACTTCACAAAAACTATCACTGACACTGCACCACGAAATTTTTCACTAGGATATCGAACTCTAGCACTAGCACTGTTTGACGCAACATGCTTCAGTTTCAGCGCACTGTGCGTGTCTGGGCGGGATGGCACTGCGTCTGGCGCCCGCCGCAGCGTCCCGGCGCCCGATCTGGCGACGCCGCGTTGCTAGGCAACCGAAGCTGCGTATCGTGGTTGTACACTTGTCGACATTACATGGTGGACAGTGTCTGTAGTCCGATAGGCCGCTCACACTTAATGCTTTATCTTTCATCAAATGGTGGTCCTAGGTGAGTAGTTCATAAATTCATTTTGTATCTTCAAGATAATTTTCTTCAATAGCTAACAGCTATTACAATAGTTTGGACCAATGAAAGTAAATACTAACATATTTTTAAGACTGTGATGGATGACTAACTATCGCTTTGTAAACTGGGCAAATATATATTTATTATAGATTATAGATTTATTTCGTAACAATAAAAATATTTTATGTCAACGGCAGTATAGGTGTACGCCGTTTCTACCACAATGTACTTCTTGTTTTTTTATATCAGTGCACTTTCGATTTACGCACCTAATTACATCAAATTAATAGAAAGATGCACTCTTGAAAAAATATATGACAATGGAATATAATTTATCCGGTTCGCTATTCGCAAGGCGGGCGGATAGAGCGAGGGCGGAATGATGCAACTCACTTCCGTAAACAGAGGCGCGTGCGCCTGCGACGCCGCGTGCCGCAGACACCGACAGATATATAAACGTAGCTTTATGTTAAACATCGCGCAATCATGTTTCCTTTAGTTAATTTCATACTTTTTTTTCCATTATACAAGCGATACCTTTATTTAAGGGTCGTATTTTCCAATATTACGTACTTGATTTGCAATTTCATTGAATCCTTTTTTTATTTTTTTACAATAAAAATATTGTCTATAATGTGTAATAGTATACTTCTTTATTTCAGAATTTGCAGAGTTGATTGAGCCATATCCTCGGGTCAATAAATATTTTCATACTATCGTGAAAACTGCCTTAATTCTCACGATCAATTCTTGAACGCGAGGACGCATTCAGATAAAACGGAAACTTTGCTTTTAACTTTTCCGACCGACTGAAACCGATTTATAGTTCTCAAGGGACATAAATCTGACCGGTATTCAAAGTTCGTGCGCCGAAGAAAGGTAAGCATGCAAGTTTCTCTATTTATCGGATGGATCCATCTTTGATACATGTGTTTTATAGAGTAGTACCAAGTAGTGTACAGAATTACCATATTTTCTACGAGCATCTGAATATATAATTTACGTACGAGTTTATAATAATTTTATATATTATCCAACATTCTAAACAAAAGTGGCTTGTAGAAAAAACCCACATAAAACAGGATAATGAGATTAGTGTATTCTTGTAAAAAAAGTATCTGCGGCCTTAATAAATATAGACTCTGTGCCTAGGTAAACTTATGCTAATTCTAGTACTTCTAAAAATATTTATTCCTAGCCTGCTACATTATAATATATTATTCAGGGTTCTGTGCCAGGCCTGCTACGCATGCACGGGCGTAGTCTTCTGCATCTTGGATTTACGTTCGGATATTCGTCATGTCTTAGAAGCTTCGTCTCACGTCAGTACAAACAATAGGGGTTGGATAACGAGAGCCCCCGACCCCAGAGTTCTCACGACACCTGTCGTCGGAGCACAAGCTAAGGGCCAACTCGTGCATGCCAATCACGGCAATCACTTGCCGCCGGCGATGTACCCGCGGATACACGTCAATTTATATTTACTACGATGTGTAACGAGCCCACGGATATACTTTCACAAACTCCCGGCTGTGGAAATTCAGATGCGTGGGCCATTTACAGTTCATGTGGCAGTTATTATCATTTCTTACTTAATCGTACCTAATAACAGTTACGTTCATTCCTAGTAATAACTCTACCAACCATGAATAGATACAATAAAGTACCTAATTAAGATAAGGACATTATATTTAATAGAAACTGAACTCATATGATTAAGTACAGGAAATATGAAAGTACTTTGGTTAGTGTGTAATAAAAGGTTTTCTTAGCATTTATATGGGAATAGTCTCTGTGTGCTTACGCTTCCTAGGCGCGGCTGGGCGGCGGCGCCCGCCCTCCTCTTCCTACCACTGATAGCAAGCACATACAATGCCTATGACACGAGTTTCATTATTACAGTGGCATATTTTTGCATTAACTGACTACCAGAACAAAATATACTTTAACCAAAATACTCTATTAACTCTTGTAAAGTTGGAACAAATAGAGCTTTGTAGTTTGAACATGTAGCTCTTGTCACTATAGAGCATTCTAAAATAACCGGTCAAACCGTATATGCAAAGCATCTTACATTATAGCCCTAACTAAAAGACCAACTAGTTTCAAAAACAAACTTAACTTTGCAGTTCGATCCCTAAGATTGACTGAATCCAGCGCAAAAATAAGTTTGTAACACTTTTTTTAGATTTCCAACAACATATTTACAATTTTCAGATTTATTTCTGTATAAGTACTGTTAGACCTTGCTTTATGCCAAATTTCATAATTTTAGATCAACGGGACGGAACGGGCTTAGTTGTACTCCATAGGTTTTGATTGCTGCCTGAAATCGCAAAATATGCGAAAATTCGCAATATTTACGGTAATATCTCTTGATAGCGTTGACGTATAATTTTGATTATTTTTTTTCTGAAAGAAACTGTGGATCCTAGTATTCGATATGAATTTCAACTTGATACCTTTAAGCGTTCTTGAGAAAAAAAAGCTTGACAAACAGACGGACAACAAAGTGATCTTATAAGGGTTCCGTTTTTGCCTTTTGAGGTACGGAACCCTAAAAAGCAATAAATTTCAGAGATCAGTATATCACCTACCCAATTTAAAAAAGAAACGACGAAGGTTGAGCAACTCCAACACTCTGCCCGCAAAAATATTCGAACATCATAAAAGTGAGTGCACTTGTTCATAAATTAGAATAATTTCCAGAGATACTGTGACCTCACAAGGTTTGGTAAGGAAGCTAAGTAAAGGTAAACTTTATAAAAGCAGTAAATGTACGCGTAACGTCCAGCAACAAGTCGGAACGTAAATATTTATAGAAAGACTTAATATTTACCTAACGTTTCTATGAAATAAACTTTCTATCTTCTCCATATGTTTCCTCCTAGAATAGATTTATTATTATACTTATGGCATTTGCAGTGTAAGTGATAAATACACGTAATACTGGTGTAATATATTATAGTATAGTATCGTTATTATCCATTTAATTTAATTCTGTGTAATGTTCGCCGTATACATTACATGTCAATATTACGAGTACTGTTCTTAATTATGAAAACAAGAAAACCTCTAATTTTTTGCCGAAATACCTTTCTATTGTCTTCTGTATGTCAACAGATTTACCTTTTTTGTTTTATCCCATTTATATACTTTGGCAGAATTCCTGAGCCACTAGATAAACGTTACTTTAGATTAGACAATTGTTATCTCCGGTTGGGGCCGGTCCCATAACTCTCCATAGCGAGTGCCCCGGGAAGCCCTGCCGGTGCCGCCGGGCCGCCGCAGTGCAGCCGCCATATCGCCATGGCTATCGTGAGAAAGTTTTGCGATCGCTCTGCCGCCCAATCAGTTATCTAACAGTAATCCCGACCCTGCGGTCTCTTTGACATTGTGCCGTGAGCCAAAGCTATTTGTATTAATTACACTCTACCGATATCATCGAATTGGATTTCGTTAACTCGTTTTGATGACCAACATAGAGTAATACACCATGTCCCCGTTGTCTCAGAGTATTTCAAAACAACCGTGACGTTTGTTTGAGGTATCGTGTTACCGGTGGCTGAACGACTCGCTTGGCCGAAATGTTTTGATCGGGGAGGAGCGTCTGACACTATCGAGAGATCAGTACGCTGCGGTAGGCGCTTCGTCCATTGTTTGAGTGTCGAATTTTATTTATTACGTGGCTGTGTGACGGGGGCCCAACACCTGACGCCGACGATGGCTATCTGCCGCGACGGCGGGTGGTCTGCCGGTCTCCTCAGAGCGACCAACGATCTGTCTAGCTGAACAATGATGTATGACGCGATGTTACTGTTATCATACACACGTATAATGCGTATCAAAAAGTTCCTTGCTCCATGAAATCATTTGGTACCTAACTGATAATTCTGAATTGGATAATTCTCGATTGTTTTAAAGAAATTTGTCTTGATAATTTTTACAGTAAGATAATACGTGGACGAAGAGCATTGCGTCTACCGTCTACCTTAAACGCCGTGATTGAAGGACTAAGTAGGTAATAATAAGGAGAGTAGAAGCTACATTACAAACATAAAAACAAAAGCATCTGTAAACCACCATCTGCAATCGGGGTCTCTTTAGGTATACAATGACATCACGCCACTTCACGGTACATAAATCTTACTCAGCATTCCGAACTAATGACGCAGTTTTAGCCAGCTTGCGAATTTTATGCTCGTTTATGGTAAATTACTGCTCCAGGCTTATCAGCGATCAAGGCGTCCGTCTCATAACATGCAATCCTTGAATTCCAAATTTATACGTATACAGTAACCTATGAAAAAATGAAATGAAAAAGAACAAAACATAAAAAAACCTATGTATACTTAAATCTAAAATGAAGAGTAACAAATCGGTATAAATTTTATAATGTTATATTTGTCTTGACACAGAATAAATAAATAGCTACTCGATAAAAAATTTACCTTCTAAGATCTACGCAAAGATCTTAGGACAAAATATTTGATCCATAATTGCATGGTATTTTACGATACAAAACTAAATGCACAACATGTTATAATGACTTCAAAGTGAAACAGTTTGAGATTTCGTCTGCCTTGATCTTCATATAATAGTAGATTGCTTTACTAGGGTCGGATGACATCAATAGCATACGAGGTGTTTAGACGCCCGACGCGCGACGCAGCGAGGGCTGCTATAGTCCGAGTATGCATTGATGTCATTCACCCGTAGTAAGTACTCTACTTTTCATTTCGAATATAAGGAAAGTAAAAATAAAACACTTAAAACACTATAAAATAGCCTTTAGACAATGAAACCGAGATTTTGAATTTCGATCCTACAGCTTATGCTTAAAAATTCGTCTTTTTTATAAATTTTGAACTTGGAATCACCAGGCGGCCTGGAGCGAGTCATCGCCGCCGCTTCTACGTTCTAGGAATTTTTTTTTAATTTTTTAATCTTAGTAGAAAATACACCTAATATTTATAATTTACATAATTAAAAAATATGGATAAAAACAAAGAAAATAAAGCGGTAACTCTAATATACAGCAGAATTTTTCTTTTATAAAGGATTATTTTTAATGCTACTATTGGCTTACATGTAGTATCCAAAGACATAGAAAAAAAAGAAATGTTTTTCAACGAAGTTCTTTGAATTTTTTTTCAAACTCGGTATTTTTTTCTGTGTAGAACGTAGAACTTAGCCAGACAGACTAGCTTAGACATAGAAAAAAAAAAATCCATAGATTTTATTTTTCTAAATTTATGACAGTAGCCGATTCCTAAAGGAATTTATTATGTTCTGTTTTTTAAATTAATTCCCTCCCTAGGGTACGAATGAATTTGTATGAAATATTCTCTCCCGCGTGAGGGAAGAAGCATTTTCAACCCAATACTAGGATCAAATATATACTTCTTTCCGAGTATGAGAAATGAAAATTATATTATTATACTTAAAAGAACAAAGACTCGCAAGTAAAATATGTCTTGTAACGTATGATATGATCAAAAGGTTTACTATAAATGGCATAAGTTGCGGCGTTGCGACAAGAACTCCCTTTATAGAATAAACAATAGCGTATACATGTAGTGACCTAATCGTATTAGGTCATTCTCCTGTGTACAACCACAAATAAAATAATAGGTATTATACTACTAGTACAATACAACTAACTTTGTGTGGCCTCCCTTCGTGGCCGGAGGTGATCTTAGCGACAACACTACATTATACATTAAACCAAGACGACGTGTTCATTGAACATAAATTACTTCATGTGCAGCAAATTTATACAAGTTTGGAATAACACTTTGCCAACCACATTTTAACACAAAACATTATCTTGGACATTGTCTTTCTCTCAATTCAATATTAACCTTTCTTTCTGTTAAGTAAGTGTTGCCATTTTAAGGTTCTTAAGTATACTATTTCATTTTTAAGTAGATATTTTATTTCATCTCTTTTATCTACACTCTTATAAATTAAATATTACGATGGCATTAGTAATCGTCAGAATTTGCAGAATTTACATACAAATACGAAGGGACAGCCTTATACCAGAGCCCCATGGTCGTTCGGGATATCGTCCGCACTATCTCCAGCAACACGCCTTTTTCTAAATTATTCATTCTTGACTTGTGAAGCTAAAATACGGTCTCATCTGCGTATCCCTTTCTTCGAACAGATGAATTATTCATGAAAACTTCGTGATTTTATTCGCCGTTTAATTCTACTCTGTAAGCCTTGAAAGATTGAGAAAGGTTAACTTGAGCTGACTTTTCTTCATGACAATCATGACTTTAAGTAATTTAAATCTAAAACTACAAGCTAGCTCTACTATAATCCACTCTAAATTACATAAATAAAGTTAGTTAACTAAAACCAAACGAACAGACCGAGAAATACGAAAACAAACAATCCCATTTGAATCAGAGACTAGCATTTCCAAGAATCTACCCATGTTAGGAATCGGTCTAGTTACTGAAACTAACTAAACAACAAGAATTCAATTTGCTTGTCCTAGATCCGGCCAAACATTATTATACATCGCACTTAATTACAACAAATAAGCTTATACCTCGGGAAGGAATCTTCGATAAATTACTTACCTAATAGTTTAATTCAGAATAGATACTTGCAATGTCTGCAACTACCGTTTATTATCGTGCGGCGTGCGTACGTATTATTGTTAATAATTAACTGCTAATATGGTCTTCAGTATAAATTCTTGGGAAAGTAATTAACAGATGACTAGACAAACGGGTCTTCTTTTTGCAGTTATACTGCTTAGAACAGAGATATTGAATTTACTAATTTATCTTTCGATTAATACCTCGGCGCGTTCGTCTTTATAGGTTTCACTAATACTTTTAATTAGACATTTCAAACGAACAATATGATCGAGAAAAGATGTTGCCTTTAAAAGTATGTGAAATTCTTGGATTTATTGATTTTAGCAATATGAGTGTACAACTGTACATAGAAAGTAATGTCCAAAACGAGTTGTCATTGTTATTTAAAAGCATGAGCTTTTAACGCATAAATGCACAATCTAAATAAAAATAGGTGGGCGAGTTTAATAGACGATGTAACGATGGAAGCACAGGCATTAGCACGTCGGAAGGAGGTGCTGATCGTTCGTCAATTACTCAAAGGCACAATTTACCCCATTACAGTCGAACCCGTGCCTAACAGCCGACCGGCGGCGGCGGCACTCTCCATTAAGGGATTGTCATAATCTTCTACATGTATGTGTCTAATATTATGTTGGTAATAATTATTGTCGGGCTGTTATAGAGGATACCTAATTAACGACTTATCTGTGTCGTTTTCAGTCAGTAATAGAGAATCAGTCAGTCGTTTCATTTAATCAATCTTTTATCAACAGAGTAATAAACCAACTTTATAGGTGCCTTCAGTTTAGAAGTAACAAGTTTATTCAATACAATAAATTGTTGAACAATGTCAAGTCGTTAAATAGCGGTGAAAATTGTTGGAAACGCAGTACACGCAAAGCGTGGGCGCCAGCACTTTGTTGGGTAACAAATGGGCGCTGCTGGACGAGTGCAGCCACTCGCAAGCGTCCGACCTTACGGATTTGATACTGTCGCCGAAGAAAGCTTATTATTCAATAAGTACCTACATAAAATAACAACACTTTTCGAATACCAAACTTATTGTCAAAATAACAAAGAAGAACTTTAAATAGGTACATGTCGGCGGAAGTGGGAAAATAAGTACAAGTTGGATGGCATATTGATTAGCATCTCAACGAAGAGACGAAATCGATGATCATAGAAACTTATTTGCAGATTTCTATCTATGTATAGTGTAATTAAGTATAAGAATGGTCACGGTCAGAAAAAATATAAAGATTCTTGCCTTTTCAACTCGACAAGAAAAAGAAGCATTAGAATGGAATTCAAAAACCTCTTTCTTTCTTATCGAGTGTGTTATTACAAATGAGAAAACTACCATACATGAGTCAGATTGGTCTATAAACTCATGCGACACAGGTAGGATTTGAACCCGGGTCTTATCCGACCTCAGGCGGGTGTCATTCATTACCATACCACTTGGCCACCACCACCACCGCTTCAAAAACTAAATCCACGCGAGCGATGCCGAGGCCAAAAATAATAAATAAATATACATGTGAGCCTAACTTGATAACAACTGTGATAAATGATACATATAATTTAACATGAAAACGCTTGCTTGTCTTGTAATCAATTAATCTGTATCAACTTAAATTAGTGTTATTTAAGCCGTCAATACATTCCATCAACACCAGATAAAAGTGATAAATTAGAATATGCAATGCATACCGTGATAGTGTCATAGATTCCATTCTGGTCGGAGTGTTGAGGTGTGGCCGCAGTGGCAGCGGGGAGATGAGGTGCATTGTTAGCACGCGTGGGCGGAAGCGACAGCGGGAGCGGGTCGCCGTTGCGCGCCCAACTGCGGTGAATCTGCCAACTCGTGTCGGAAAATCTTGCGCGATCCTGGCAACAAAATTAAATAAGTTGATTATTCAGTTCAAAATAAAACTTTTTTCCAAAAAAATGAACCGACTTCCATAATAAAACTTAAAATCATGAAATAACAATAAAGAAAAATGTATTGGCATGCTACCTACTGAATGAAGTGAAGTCGGTGCCAAGTGCAGGAGTAAGGGTGTTATGTAATTGTTTAGTATATTACGGCATTTTATATATATGTACTAGCTGTTACCCGCGGCTTCGCCCGCGGCAAAAAAGGATTAATCATTATCCCGCCCTTGTAAAACTGTTGCTTGAGCGCGAGTTAGCACTTTATTCACGATGGAGCGAGTTGAAAAAAGGTAAAATAGCAAGGCAAAATTACAAATTCATATTCAAATACCGTTTATACACTCGCATATATATGTGTGCATGAAATTTAGTAAGGCTGCTTGCGTGCGTGTCGTGATTTTCAATCAAAATAGCGCGAAAATTTCATCGTTACCGTTCATCGTATCGTCTATCTAGATATATTTATAAAGATATAAAATAATAAAAAACGTGCCAACAGGTCATAAAAAGTAACCTGAACCTAACTTATTTTCTGCCTTCAAGTCTTTCCGGGCTGTAATAAAAAAAAATAACCTGAACCTAACTTCTTTTCTGCCCTCAAAGTCTTTCCGGGTGGTCTTAAAGAGTAACCTGAACCTAACTTATTTTCTGCCTTCAAGTCTTTCCGGGCCGTAATAAAAAAAAATAACCTGAACCTAACTTCGTTTCCGCCCTCAAAGTCTTTCCGGGCGGTCTAAAAAAAAAACCTAAACCTAACTAAGTACTACTATATGATCTTATATAGCTTCTTAATATACAAAGTTTAACACTCAAAAAATTTACAATTTATTTTTGGACCAACCGCGAATTTGACCAACCGTGAATTGGACATTTTTTGGACCAATCGCGCCTAAACCGTGTCAGTGATGTCTACAGCGAAGTGCTGGGCGGGGTGGGGTGCGGTATTTGAAATGAGTGCGGGGCGGTGAGTGACCGATATGTAGGTTAGTTTTACTTACTATTCTGTGGCGCTACACTATATGGTATACATAAACATTTATAAAAATAATTACTCGAAAGAACATTCTTCGCGAAAAAATATTGAAAGAACTTGTCCGCGGTAAAGTGCCATCTCGTGGCAGGCCGTGAGAACTAAATGCAAGTATTTAATTAAAGCGCCATCTAATGACAAATTCGATGTAATGGAAAAAAATGTAGTGTACCTCATACGGCTATGTTGCGCGCCCTGCCTCCGCACGCAATGTACTTACATCACAACAAACTCACTGATGTTCCTTTACACACGTAATATATAGAAGTTTGAGCAGAGTGCCATTAGTCCGTGCACTCAGCAGCGGTCCGCACACCTCGACGTATCCGGGCATACTGCCGGCCGCCTGGTGCAACGACCCATATTATATGGAAGTAGTGGGGAGGCTGTCGTAACGTCACTTTAACGTAACGTCACTTTGACGTAACGTCATTTTGACATGACGTCTATTATGCCAAATAATAGATGGCGTTACTATAATTGGTATCCCATGCCCACGGGAACCTTTTTTTCCGGGATAAAAAGTAGCCTATGTGCTATTCCATGTCATTATCTACCTCTGTACCAAATTTCATCGAAATCCGTCCAGTAGATTTTGCGTGATTGAGTAACAAACATCCTCACAAACTCACAAATTCACAAACTCACATCCAAACTTTCGCATTTATAATATTACTAGCTTTTGCCCGCGGCTTTGCCCGCGTGAATTTCCCACAGGAACAGTGCTTTTTCCCGGGATAAAAAGTAGCCTATGTGCTATTCCAGGTCATTATCTACCTCTGTACCAAATTTCATCGAAATCCGTCCAGTAGATCCTCACAAACTCACAAACTCACAAACTCACAAACTCACAAATTCACAAACTCACAAACTCACAAACTCACAAACTCACATCCAAACTTTCGCATTTATAATATTAGTATGGATACACGATTCTGGTGAAGGTCGCGGGATGCGCATGGATGCGGGCAGCGCAGGTCCGGTCGTTATGGAAATCCTTGGGGGAGGCCTTTGTCCAGCAGTGGACGTCTTTCGGCTGAGAGAGAGATACACGATTCTAATGTAAATTTAGATTATTTAATTTTTTCGGCACCGACTTCACCTCATTCAGTAGGTAGCATGATTTTAAGTTTTATTATGGAAGTCGGTTCATTTTTTTTGGAAAAAAGTTTTATTTTATAATTTTTAGTGCTTCTACACTTATTTTCTTTAATAAAAACTTAAACTTTTCTTCTGGCCGAAAATAAAGAATTAAGAATTCGAAACTTTTTATGTCAGTCTGATTGGAAATGTAGAACATGTCAAATTGTCTATTATTTTTGGCACATAAATAGACCGAGAGCCCGCGACGACCAAACCCTCCATATTTTAAAAATGCGGAATGTTTCTCTGAGTGGTATATACGGGTAAAAATATTAGCGACTAGGTATGAAGTTTGGATCTTAGTTGTTTATGCAGATAATATGGCTAGCAAGGATGATGTTTATAGGTATAAAAAGCACCCTTGGGGCCGCCCAAAGTAACATTAAATTCAGATTTTGTAATAAAACAAATATAACTATAATTTAGTAAAGTAACAATGTCTGGCAGGGGTTTATATCTGCACCAATTGCCTGGTAATGGATGGCATAATTTCTAATATTATTCGGAATAAAATCTTCAAAAAATTTTACATAGAGGAAATTGAGCTACCACTTTATATGCTATTGCTACAAATTATCTGCCTAAGTAATCATGATCCAACTTTCATAGTCGCTAATCGCTATTCCTATGTTGGGCACATACATAGAAAATCTTGAGTTTTAATAAAATAAGGAAGGGCATGCTGTCGCGGGCTTTTACTCTATAATGCAATGTTGATATTTACATTATTTGTTAGGTATCTTTAAAATTACCGAACTGATTCGGACGTGGTTAAAATGGGACCAACTTAGGAATAAACCCTTTCGAATAAAAAAACAATTTTGAAAAACAGTCCACAATTGGCGGAGAAATCGGTGAACATACATAAAAAAAAAACATACATACATCGAAACATCTAACCTCCTCCTTTTTTGGGAAGTCGGTTGAAAACAACACAATATCTCAAATCACTTATAGCATGGATTCTTATGATTTTTTTAGTTGGCAAAAAAATAAAGAAACAAATTAATTAAAGGAGTCAAATAAGAAGAGAAATGTGTCAATTTAAGTATTTTTATTATATCGTTGTCGTCAGTATCATTTCTAGGTACCTACTAATACCTGAAATTTCATCAGCACAGAGCTCAGCATGGCAGCAGAGTAAGTATTGCAAATTTAATTAGTGAGAAAAGTATGTCGAGAAACGCTAACTGTAAATGATTGACGCCCTCTTCTCAGCTGAAACTTTCAGCATGTTTTATATTCAAGTTTTGTAGAAATACTTATCTGCATTTTTAGTTATTTTGTGATAGTTTTGAAGTAGGTTTGTTAAAAAAGAAAGTTTTCGAAGTGACACATTTGTTCCTAAATCGATTGCGTCTTCAAACTACGCTCACGATTCTAAGCACGTGCCTCTTCTTTGTAACACAGCGCTGATGTCGCATAGAATATCGGCCATTCCCCATCTAAAAAGGCAACCGCATTAACAGTATAGCACTAGGTAACCTAATGTCATAGTTAGCGTTAGTGTTTACTAACGCTATGCTATCGAAAGCGTATTTAGGTTGTATAATCTATAGTATCTTATATTCTCAAACAGTTTAATTGTGCTTATCTGTTCAGCAATTAGGTGTACCTAAAAATTATAAGCCAAGCGCTTGTTTCCGTGAGACGTTGATTTAAATAAACAAATTTATGCGACCACGCACGAGATCCCATCCGGATAAATTGGGTGAAATTGAATAATGATTGGTTCGATAACTTCGATGGCGAGAGGCTCTGAGATTGTGTACTTAGTACTATTTCACCAAATAAATGGTTCTACTCGATTATGTAATAATTTTAATTTATTGATAACTAGCTTTTGCCCGCGGCTTCGCCCACGTGAATTTCCCACGGGAACAGTGCCCTTTCCCGGGATAAAAAGTAGCCTATGTGCTATTCCAGGTCATTATCTACCTCTGTACCAAATTTCATCGAAATCCGTCCAGTAGATTTTGCGTGATTGAGTAACAAACATCCTCACAAACTCACAAACTCACAAACTCACAAATTCACAAACTCACAAACTCACATCCAAACTTTCGCATTTATAATATTAGTATGGAAGTATGGATTTCAATAGCAAATGTCTCTTTTTAAATTAGATTTTGTTTTGACAAATGTTGGCCAGAAACAGAAATGTTTTAACAGAAGCAGGTTAGAGAAGTGTTTATTTCGAAACCTCTGAACATGAAACATTGTGTGAAAATAACGCAGAGGATTAACCAGCACGTAAGTAGATAAGATAATAAACATCCCACACTCTGTACACCTCGGCGCATCTATTGCATTGCACGAGGTGTCGAAGAGCGCCGCGCTGCGCCAGCGCGTGGGCGCGTGCACTCTACTTTTCGTTACTACTTTCAACACGTACAAACCGATGATAAGCCAGATATAAACAACCGATTTAATAACAATGTAATATTCACACAGACTTATCTGGAAGATATTGTTTATTTGGCATGACAAACATATTTTTTATTAAAATCGAAAAGAATTTTAATAATTTCAATCGAAAAGGGAATTCTTTCAAATTAACTTCCGCAAACATACCGTGTCGGGTGAATTATAGAAATAATAATTCATTGGCAGAACGCCAGATCATTTCTTGAACGATAAATAATCATGGTTTGTGTTGGAGTCTATATTGCAAAAATTAATATTACCCCTAACAATGGTTCTTTGTTTCTCTTCATGTAACCACTGTATGTGTTGACTCTCTCACACTGCGTCACGGGATCTTGATAGACGGACGTATTACTTCCAAGGGAAAAGAAATATAAAATAAATTTATTTCAATAGTTTTAACTGCAAGTATTTTATTTTGACCCATACCTCCTATAGGTTATGGGCCCAGTGTAAATAAGGACAATTTAGTAGTGTATAGTGAAAATCTAGTGTGTAGTAAAAGTTTAGTGCATAGTTTTAAAAGTTGTGACAATGGAAAAGTTGAAAAGGAACATTAAGCCCTTTGATGGTGAAAAATACAGTGTATGGAAATTTAGAATTCGTACATTGCTTGCCGAACTAAACTTAATCAGTGTTATCGATTATGAAATTCCTGGAACGCGATCCGCTGAGTGGGAAAAGAATGATAGGGCTGCCAAAAGTGTTTTGGTTGAATATTTAACAGACTCATACCTGAGTTTTGTTAGTGAAAAGTGTACTGCAAAAGACATATTTAAACATTTTGACTCAATTTATGAAAGAAAAAGTGTAGCAACTCAATTAGCTTTGAGGAAACAATTATTGGGATTAAAATTAAAAGAAGATATCCCACTAACAAAACATTTTTCAACTTTTGATGATTTGTTGACGGAACTGTCTGCTGCTGGAGCCAAATTAGAAGAAACAGATAAAGTGGCTCATTTACTTCTTACACTTCCAAATACATACGACGGCGTCATCACAGCCATAGAAACATTATCAGAAGATAACATTACACTTGCCTTCGTAAAAACACGTCTTTTTGATCACGAAGTAAAACTGAAAAATGAAAGTTCTGACACAAGTTTAAAAGTTCTCTACACCGGAGATAAATATAAGAACAATAGATACAACTCTCATTCACAACAAAACATGAAAAATAAAATGCTGAAGAAATCAAATAAATATAATTTTAAATGTTATCACTGTGGCCGTAAAGGACATAAGAAACAGGATTGTATTTATTTTAAAAGATCATATATGCATAATAATGCTCCAGAAAGGACTAGACAAGTACAAACGATTGCCCTGCAAGAGGCATCGACTTCTAATTCTTTTTCAGGATTCGCTTTCATGATTGGAGCACATAATATGGGAAGAGATAACGCTACAATAAGATTTTTATTAGATTCCGGAGCTTCTGATCATATCATCAATAGAGATGATTTATTTACTTCTTTCGAATGTTTAGATCCACCCGTGAAAATTTCTATTGCTAAAAATAACCACTTTATTTCAGCTACTAAAAAAGGAAATATAAATCTAATAAGCGACAAAGGAGTGCAAGGTGTACTTAGCAACGTCTTATTCTGTAAAGAGGTACCATACAACCTATTATCAGTGACCAAAATGCAAAAAGCTGGATTCACGGTAATTTTTGATGAAAAAGGCACTCATATTTCAAAAGAAGGTAACATCATCATGGAAGGTAAGACTCTTAATAATTTGATTGCTGTAGATTTTAAAATACCTCCTATAAAAGGTGAGTCAATTTCCCAAGCATATAATGTTAATTCAAATAACTATGAGTTGTGGCATAAACGTCTTGGTCATATGAGTAAAACTAAATTCCTAGAGTTGAAAAGTCATAATATGATTGATGACGTACAGGAAATACAAGGAGTTTTTGCCAATGATAAATTATGTGAAGCATGCATAAATGGGAAACAGACTCGCCTGCCTTTTAATAAAGAAAAAGATAAAAGTTATATAAAAACGCCCTCTATTTATAGTACATTCAGATGTTTGTGGTCCAATAACACCCTCAACAGTTGACAATAGAAATTATTTTGTTTTATTTGTTGATGAATTTACACATTACTGTGTGGTGTATCTGTTAACTTATAAATCGGAAGTGTTCTTAGCATTTAAAGACTACGTAGCTAAAAGTGAGGCTAAGTTTAATTTAAAAATAGTAAACCTTTATACTGATAACGGTGGTGAATATTTATCCACCGAAATGAAAAACTTTTGTAAAGAAAAGGGAATTAGCTATCACTTAACAGTTCCTAGGACTCCACAATTAAATGGTGTAGCAGAACGTATGGTTCGTACGATAACTGAAAAAGCTCGTGCTATGTTAAATGATGCTAAATTAGAAAAATATTTTTGGGGAAATGCAGTTTTAACTGCAGTTCATTTAATAAATATTACACCAACAAGAGCTTTGTGTCATTCCAAAACACCATATGAAATGTGGCACAATAGGAAACCGTGTGTTAAAAATCTCAGAGTTTTCGGTTCTACTGTGTATGTTCATAACAAAGCCAATAAAAATAAATTTGACAGCAGGTCATGGAAAGGAATATTGGTAGGTTATGAACCCAATGGTTACAAAGTGTGGAACACAGAATGCGAAAGGTGTGAAACTGTAAGGGACGTTGTAGTTGATGAGACTAATTTCATGGAATCCAGGCCTACATCAAGACCTGAAGGGAGTAACAATAAATATTCCCAAGATGAAACTGATAAAGAAGTAATAAAATCAGTGTCTTCTAAGTCTCATAGTACAGGTCCTATATCAGATGGTTTGAAATCTGACGAAAAATGCAGTACAAGTAAAATTCGCAAAATCGGTAGTCATGAAATGCCGAGGGAACCGGAAACTGAATCTGAGAGTAGTTTGTTGAACAAAAATCAGGATAAACCTGATGAATTAACTTTACGTAGAAGTGAAAGACTCAAAACTCTTCAACCTATATCATATGATGAAAATGAATATGATATTTATAGCGCTTTATCAATCACAAATAACATACCTAAATCATTATGTGAAATTAAAACTTTTAGTGATAGAGATCAATGGGAAAAAGCAGTCAAAGATGAACTTAACTCTCTTGAAAAGAATAAAACATGGACTTTAGTTCCAAAACCGCGTGATAAAAATATCGTTGACTGTAAATGGATATTTACGATTAAAAATGACAGTTTCGGTAAACCCTCAAGATATAAGGCACGTCTTGTGGCTAGAGGTTTTAGTCAAGAATATCTCACAGACTATAATGAGACATTTGCACCGGTTGCTAGGATAGCAAGCTTTCGTTTCTTAATTAGCTTTGCAAATCAACATAATTTATTAATCCATCATATGGACGTAAAGACAGCATTCTTAAATGGTACACTAAAGGAAGAAATCTTTATGAAAGTTCCTGAAGGTGTTAAAAGTGAAAATAATTACGTTTGTAAACTCAATAAAGCTCTATATGGTTTAAAACAAGCTGCAAGATGTTGGTACGAAACTTTTGAATTATCTCTCAAACAAGTAGGTTTTCAAAACTCTCCAGTAGATAGATGTATATACATAAAAGATAAAGGAGACATTACTAAAAATATTTATGTCATATTATATGTTGATGACCTAGTAATCTCATGTGCAGATTTTCAAACAATTAGTAATTTCAAAAATTATTTAAAAAGTAAATTCGAAATGACTGACTTATGTGACATTCAACTGTTTCTAGGCATCAAAATAGAGAGATACCAGGATAAAATTACTTTAGATCAAAGTGCTTACATAAAATTAATTCTGAATAAATTTAATATGAGCGAGTGCAACCCTACTAACACACCGACCGAACTTAAAATAAACTATCAAGCTCTAAACTCTGATAAGAGGTGTGACGCACCGTGCCGACAACTGATCGGTTGTTTAATGTACCTTATGCTTTGTACGCGCCCGGATCTCAGTACTAGCGTCAATATTCTTAGTCGGTACACAAATAAGAATAACAAAGAATTGTGGTTGTGTTTAAAACGAGTTCTAAGGTATATAAAAGGGACAATAGATTTAAAGTTAACATATACGAGAAAGAATTATAATAATATTCTATGTGGATATGTCGACTCTGATTGGGGTGGCCACGATTGTAATGATAGAAAGAGCACTACTGGTTATGTATTTAAGTTATTTGACAAATGTACTATAACATGGTGTACAAAGAGACAAACATCAGTAGCGGCTTCATCTACTGAATCCGAGTATATGGCTCTGTATGAAGCTGTTAAGGAAGCATTATGGCTTAAGTCTCTGGCTGAAAGCATAAACTTAAAGATAAATAAGCCCATTATTTTATATGAGGACAACAACGGCTGTATAAGCATAGCTAACAATCCTACGAGTCACAAAAGGTCAAAACATATTGACATAAAATACCATTTCTCGCGAGAGCAGGTTGAGAAAAATGTAGTAAAATTAAACTATATTTCCACAGGTGACCAGTTGGCAGATTTATTCACAAAGCCGTTACCAGCGGTGACTTTCGTTAGATTCAGGAAAGAGTTGGGCTTAGAATAAGTTTTAGTTTTAAGTAAAATTTCATTAAGTGATAAATGAAATGGTCTGGTCAGGTTTTTCTGGGTTTTTCCTGATCCATTGCAACAAATGTTGGACCATTATTGTACATGTTTCCCAGACCTCCCTTAGAAGTAATATCGTTCTGTTATAGTTGGTAATTGCTTGCATTGTATACTGTTGAATTGCAAACCAACGATTAGCTAGAAGTTAGGGATTAATTTTTGAGGGGGCGTGTTGGAGTCTATATTGCAAAAATTAATATTACCCCTAACAATGGTTCTTTGTTTCTCTTCATGTAACCACTGTATGTGTTGACTCTCTCACACTGCGTCACGGGATCTTGATAGACGGACGTATTACTTCCAAGGGAAAAGAAATATAAAATAAATTTATTAATTTAATAGTTTTTAACTGCAAGTATTTTATTTTGACCCATACCTCCTATAGTTTGTGTAAATACTATTATTTAGATTGAACTAGAAGCAAGTCATCATATCAAAGTCAAACTAAGAGAGTATTTATTTATTAGTATTTTCTACCTGTCGACCTTTAGGATATAAAGGAAAAAAAATGAAAGTTTTTTGATATGTTTGTTATATGAAAATAGGAATAAGTGCCTACGGCTTCTGCAGCAATTCTGAGCGGGTTAGGTCATGCTGCTATAAATGCATTTTATTGTCATTGGAACCGAACCAAAATATTAAATGTAAATTCAATATTTATACAGTACTAGCATAGGCCCAGGGCTTTGTTCGCGTGGTTATTTCGGGAAATCATCTCATTTAACTACCCTACACACCTTATGGAACCTACCTCAGTCAGGATAGAAGAATTTTATATAGATGAAATAAATATATTTTTTCATGTTTGTTAGAATGCGATAATCTTAGCAGGGACTCTACTAGTTATGTTTGAAAAAGGTTCTAATTCAGCTAGGATTTAATATGTCCATATAGTTCTAATTTATCTGTAACAAAACATCAAAAGAATACAACAGTAGTATTGCTATCATAATGGTCAAATCAGCTAATATCTAATATCTGCGAGAAGCAAACAAGGGCCAAGGACAAGTGGTCACCGGCATTAGCGCGATTACTTGGAGAGATAATCAGAGCCCGACCGGACCCATTAATAAGGATAGCACAGGAGGATAACTCTGACTTTTCTTGAAACACTTTTTAAGTAGAAGTAAGGACAGCGATCCACAGGTAGGTAAACCATCAGCTTGCTAATCAGATGACATTGTTTTAATAAAGGGAAAGGAAGGCCTACTCAGCAGTGGGTTGGTGTGGGCTGAATATGTTGATGATAATGATGAAGGGTAAGTAAAATCTTCTATTATCGCTGCTTCAGTTTTATTACAATCTCTTTCATTGGAAGCAGATTTTCGATCGACGATATAATTTTATTTTTTATATTTTCGGACAGACCATCTCTACATGTGCGATAATAACACTACTACAAAGACATTGGTTTTCCGAAGGTCATGCTAAAATTAAACTCTGATAAGAAAGTTCTCTTTCCCGCATAAACATTTGACGAATCATTTTATAAGATATAGAGACACAATCAAGAAGTGTATTTTTTCTTTGCTCTGTCTGAGTAAGGACGGTTACTAGATTACCAAACAAGCGTAAGATCAAATAAACAGTCTGAATATGATAACACACAAAATAATGATCCAATTGTTATTTCTGTACTCTGCTTATTTCACTGCGCTACTCTCGCCCCCGGCTTTAGCTGCTTTATCCTTCTATGTCATCTTAAGCCGAGCTATTTACTTTGCAAATAGCCACGTTCCACTACAATGACTATCGTATTGCCTTCTTGCTCATTTGAATAGACCAGACTTACATATCTAAACTCAAATCGAGTCGTGGCTCGGCTCGTTCCCATTTAAAATGTATGGCATTGACGTACGGATTTAACATTTGAGTAAACATCTTCACATCTACGAGTCCATTTAAGTACCCATTGAACATGGACACGTTCGTAGGCAATTATTGTATGTTTATTCTAGCTCAGTATATAGGTTCATTATTATGTATGAATGACGCACCGTAAACTATGTCATACAAGAAGATAGACATTGATCAACGTCGGTCGGTAAAACTCGTAGTCAATACCGCCATCGTTTACTTTATCAAATATCACTGGTGCATGGATTATCATAATCACTAGTCAAATAAACAAATTTATAATTTAAGCATGTCAACGAGCGGCGATGTGCAGACGCAAAATAATTTATAGAACAGTTCCGTTTATTTCTACTATAAATAAATTGTTGTTCGGTGATGTAAATTAATACGCATGTAGAGATTGTATGCCAGACAGAAGCCATACATTTTCGATTCGCAGAATGGAGTCGTAATGTTTATGCGGCAGAGCGTTGCCGCGGAGCCGGGGCCTCAACTGATAAGATAACCTTGCCTTTCAATTTACTTTGCTGAACGTATAGTTGCGTCTAGTCTAGAAAAATATTCTTATACACGCTTATCAATTCAAAGGAAAAATATAGCGCGTGTTACACTACTTACATTCAAGTTTCCGGTTCGCCAGTGTTATCGATTTCAAACTGGGACTGAATAATAGTTATGCAAGACAATAATCTCGATATTACAAACATATTGATAAGATAATAATACGCAGACAAAATGCATAACGGCTCTATCAGATCGAAAGTCGGTACTACAATTATGCAGATATTGCATATAAACAAGGTCATAATGGCAGAGAGAGGTGTATAGGTGTAGGCCGAGTGTATCACCTACCTCGTGTTCAAAGGGATCCTCCGTTTGAGAAACCTGTTTCTCTTTGCCGCGGCTGAGCGACAGCCTCCTCTTGAACAACTTCATCACAGAGCGGCAGGCGCCGGAGGCGGCGCGCGAATGTCTCTCGTGGCTCAAACGGTAAAGCACCTCATTACTTATTTATCAGTTTGAACATTTTCACTACCTAACTCATTATCTTTGAAGCAAAGAAAACGGTTATGAGCACATATCACTTGAGGCTAGTTAGACGTGGTTTCCGGAAAAACCGCGAAAACTGGTTGCATCGCGGAGTTGTGTTAGTCGTGTGGGTTCAAAGTTGACACGTGATGTTGCCAGTGGCGGTCGCGCATGTCGTGGGTGGAGGCGGCGCGGCGTGCGGTGTGCGACCTGGGCGCGGGCACGGCGCGCACTGGCCACCTCCGCGCGAGCGGAGACGCGGACACCAAACACCTCGCCTTCGCGTCTTACCACGCGACACTGCTAAACCTCCCCTCATCCATCACAATCAACACCAATTTACCCCTTTTACCATCGTAATGCCTCGATTGTGAAAGTCCGAACTACCAGTAAAGGTAGAAACTTCAAACATCGTTGGTGCCGTTGCAGATAAATTATATTTTTTATGAAATATTTACTTATTCAATTTTTTTCATTATTTATTCAATTTTTTCGTTACTCGGGACCTAATGCACTATATACTTAATAAATAGATTCCCTACATACTGTAATATGTACTAAATCCATTGGTTTGCTAGTAAGCTTCCTAAACTACATATCATACTGTTTATTGACAATAGATCAAACGTGGATCAAACCATATCAGTTCTGATAACAATATTGGTAATCAAAGATAATTCTTTGATATCAACATCTAATCTATGAATGATCTTCCACTATATAATACATATATCACAACTATGAAGTAATAGTAGATCTGAATACAAAAATACAAATTTGACCTAATTAGAGAGGCACGCTTTAATTCAACGGCGATTTGGAGAAACCGTGTTCAGCTACTATTGACTACGAAAATAAAGCATCCGCAGCAACCATAAACAAAGATCTAAAACCGGCGCAGCTGGAGTTACTGCAAGTTTGACACAATGTCAATCAGAGCCCAGGGCACGTGCGACTATTGCTTAGATTACTGACAACACAGTCCTCAATCAACTCTAATTATACTGGAAATGCGACGCAGGATGGAAGCAGATCAGCAAACCACTTGTTTGAATTAAAACTTATGGAACGACCTTAGCAATCGCAAATATTGCAAAAAATGTTATTTTCTACTCATTTTTTTACTTTAAAGATATCCATGCCAAACAAAAATAAAAGTGTCACAGTTTTATTGAAGAGAACAAAGCAGACAAATTGATTTAAGGCTCAGGGAGCGTGAATCGCAGTATATCTCACTTATATATTCATCAGAACAATAACAGGGGCTTACTGAAATCAAAATGAAATATTTCAAAATCGAGGAACTGATCGTTATTTATTATTTTGGCTTCAAAACAATTCTGACAACAACAGATTAAACTCCGAAGCTCTACCAGCTACACACTACTTTCCTACACTTAAATAATAAAATGTTCCTACCTATCTCTTTGTTTTCATCAAATTTTCCTTGAACTGCGATTAAATTTGACATTAGACGCGACGCGGAGGCAAATAAAGATATGAGATTTTACGGTTAAAATGAGGGCTTGAGTGGTATTAATTGACAATTTGCGGAAGGTGCCACAACCCTTGCAACTCCGGATATTAAACTGCCGGGATTTTCTCAACCCCTCAAATATGAATAATTTATTCCCCTGTGTACGTTACTTGTCCGCTGCCAACATAGCCATTTTCTGTCTAAATAACAAATATTATGTCGATGTCATGGATTACCTACTAATTTGTTAAACTTATACTTTCATAGATTAGAATCAATGTGGTGTGGTTAATGATAATGACATGGCATTTTTTATTGGATCAATTAAAACCGTTTAAATCATTTCTATTCTTGTATGATTGAGGTTGACAGTCAAGGATTACTGATGTCATGGTATTACATAAGATCAATACTAAGCGAGGAGTGATTATGGTAAATCTAACCGGTTTCATCCAGTTTGCAATTTACATTTGCTATGTGATTATTTGTCAATAATAAATCAGTTCTATCAAATACGGAACTAAATCCTACCATCACCTAGTAAGTAAAACCTTTTCTTCACGTCCTTCTAAATTATTTGATGTTTGGTCAGAAATCAAACAGGAAGAGCATGTTGTGAGGAATGTAGCGCTCGCTGGTGTAAACCCGCTTATGTTTGTACAGTGCTTAGCGCTTTCTAAATCCTTGCTATCCTCTGCTTTTGGCTCTCGTCACTTTAACATTATTTCTAATATTCTATTCCTAAGCCAACACAAACGTTAGGTACGAACAAAATAAACAAAAATGTTGAATGTTATGTGAAACATATACTAATGATAATATGTCAATCACGATCATAGTAAATTACATGGTAGCATGGTCACTTACAATATTGAAATCATTAGTTACTTGCGAAATCTGTTCGTTACCACAGAATGTATCATTACGTGTGTTACAGAGAATTTGGCAAATGGTGTGAAAATGAAGATGATGACGTCGTGCGCCACGCTCTGACCCGCCGTCGTGCCACTTTCTTGTGCCCCCATGACGGTAATGGGAGGTAATATCAGCAATTTCCAGCTGCCAACAGCCCCTTACATCAGTCGTATCGGCTCGTCCCACGAGGGTCTCTTGAGAGCCAAATATGCGAAAGTTAATGATCGAGCCCCTTTGAAGGTGGCTCCGAAAATAATTATGGTAAATTCATTTACGCCGCATGTTACCTGCAATTATCGCGTAATATACGACACAGGGTATGTTAACGCTTTATCTGATAGCTTTTTGACAAGTAGCACAGGCTCTATATTTATTACCTTTATTGGAAACTGACAAAAAACTGCTAAATCTTTTTCTGAAACTCTGGCTTCTGAGAGTTACTGATCAGAAATGTTAATTATATATTTAGCCAAAAGTAAGGTTCACTTGATAGATTAAATCATAGTCGTCTCGCGCTTTGTACGCGTAGACCTTCTATCGCGTAGACCTTCATCCATGATCGATTCCGAGTCCATACCCTTACTTCACCTAGGTTCTCCACCTGGGTGAAGCACGGGGACTTACAAGGTCCCTTCCCTTTCTTCAGTATCAGAACGAAATCATTTGCATACAGAAAAATCCTTGAGGAAGTTTATAATGTTATTAATTACTAGCTTTTGCCCGCGGCTTCGCCCGCGTGAATTTCCCACGGGAACAGTGCTTTTTCCCGGGATAAAAAGTAGCCTATGTGCTATTCCAGTTCATTATCTACCTCTGTACCAAATTTCATCGAAATCCGTCCAGTAGATTTTGCGTGATTGAGTAACAAACATCCTCACAAACTCACAAACTCACAAACTCACAAATTCACAAACTCACAAACTCACAAACTCACATCCAAACTTTCGCATTTATAATATTAGTATGGATTAGCAAAATAAATAGCTACTCACAGCATTCTGCAAGTGCTCTAGCAGCTGCGCAGTGCTGGGGTCGGAGAGCTGCACCGCGCCGGACACCTGGAACAAACACGAATGATGATACTAGGTCAATTGCTGCCGGTGCGGCTCCCGAGGGACTACCCACACTGTCGAGTTTTATATTGCACGTGCACGGTCCATTTGTTTATTAACGTAGGCCATCAAATTGTATCCAATATGCATCAAATATGCCGCAAGAAGTTTGTACATTGTACAATACCTAATATGAAAAAATACAAATTTGGATGTATACGAAATGTAATTTATCGCATTTTTTATTATATTTCCTTAGCATTTATTTTATGCTGACTGCGAACGTGGTAGGGAAATTTTTAAAAACCCTATAGGGATTAGGGGTTGGCAAGAATATTCTTATTAGCACGAGGTCGTTTGCCACCCGTGTCGTAACCAGCTGAAGTCTAACCTTGCGCCAATACAGCCCGGTTCACCTTGCCAAAACTTCCTAAATACAAATTGTAGATGTATTATATAAGTATACTTATATGTATTTATACCTAATATATTAGAATCTTATCCTGCCTGGCTGGATGAGATAGACAAAACTATAATCGACCGAGCGAGCGCAGCGAGCGAAGCGTCTCAGTTTCCACTAGCCGAAAATTCTTTTGTCTGTCCGGATGTTATCGCCTACAGGTCGCATTTCTGAACCGATTCTCATGAAATTTTGTAAGCAGGTTCGGTAATTTTATAGAATTTTTTAGTCGAGCTAGTTTTTCGAAATTTAAAAAAATGGCCGAAATATATAAAAAAAACCTCATATCTCAGCTATTTAAAAAATAATTCGAAAATGTCATTAGACATTTTTGTTATTCTTATTAAGACGCATTTTTTTTGTTTGAACAACATAGTAAAATTCAATAAAACCGCTATAAATCCATATGTTATAGATTCTCATACGATAGTTCACAAAAAAATCAATAGATGGCGCACCAAAGCTTTTAATACTCGCAAAATCGCTAATACGTTTACAAGAGTGACTTGATTTATTTATTAAATAAAAATTTTATAAAAAAAACCATATGATTTTTAAGAACCATTTAATTTAATTAAATGGTTCTTAAAAATCATATGGCTTTTTTTTGTCTTGCTTGGCTTTGAATTGTGTGTATTTATTTGGTTAACGGTATTGTATTGTGGATTGCTTTGCATGGTAGAATTATCTTGAACACTTGAAACAATTCTGATATCAAAAAACTTCATTGTATGATTATATTCATATTCATTTATTTGCCAACTAAGTGTACATTAGAATCCTATTATAAAAAAAAGTAATATATATAATACCTACATACTTACTAATCAGAGAGATTCGATTTCAAATTGAACTTTCTTTTTTGAACTTTAATTTTGTTGCACAAATAACATATACATACATATAACCAATAGGTACCATGCATTTCTGACGACTGACGACCTCCGTGGCCTAACGGTCATCACGCCCCGGACGGCTACACCAGAGGTCCCGGGTTCGATCCCCGGTCGGGTCAAGATGGAAAATAATCTTTTTCAGATTGACGTGGGTTTTGGATATTTATCTATATGTATTTGTTATAAAATATAGTATTGTTAAATTAGCATCCCGTAAAGTCTTGAACTTACGTTGGGGCTAACTCAATCTGTGTGATTTGTCCGTCTATATTTATTTTTATATTATTTTTTATATTATTTGAGGCAAAAAAGGCAGGTTTCAGTAATTTTTTTAGTGGTATTGACCAACCACAAGAACATGTTTCGGCTTATGGGTAAAATATGAGAACTTTTTACTTTCTTTCCAGCATTGGTAGGTTCGTTTCAAAACTCTTTTTAGCCAGGGACACGGTAAAATATCGGTTATTTCGTGGAAGGGATCGCGAGGTCTACTGTTCTGACAGAACCACTAGTAAATAATATTCAAATCCTTTTCTCCGGGAATAATAAACCATACGAAGATAGATAAGATGCAAAGGTGCCAAGCACGATTTGAAAGCAATGCTTTTCCATTAAAATGTACATGAAAAGATATATCTCCTAATCTTGAAATAAGATAAGAATTGTTAACATAGTGTATTTGGATAAATAACATTGTCTTCCAAATAATGTAGATATGAAATTGTAGAGTCAGATTTTTTGTCAATGTAGGCATTAAAATAAGAAGACGAATCATGTATAGGTAACTTTTTAAAAATTAAACCCAAATAATGCAATTGTCCAATTTTGCAAAATAATAACTAAAACGAAAATTATTTACAAAAACCTACTGAAACCAAAATAATTAATGAAAAATGTCGTTACAATAAAGTCCTCTTGCAAATTGGTTGACCTATTTATACGAATACAATCTGAATCCACGGCACTATAATATCACCTGAGGGACCGAGAGGTCGCACTGCTAGAGACAATTCCAACTTCTGCAGTTTTCTAATAAAATTGTCACAGATGTAAGACTGAATATTTATTTTACAACTATTAATGCACTAATTCAATGCAAATGAGTTCTTAACATTATGCCAATGTGCTATTATGCAAATGCATTCACGGTATCGTGTTCTGAAATGAAAGTAATGATTTTATGAACTGCACGAGGCAAACTCACTATTAATCGACCGAGCGAGCGCAGCGAGCGAAGCGTCTCAGTTTCCACTAGCCGAAAATTCTTTTGTCTGTCCGGATGTTATCGCTTACAGGTCGCATTTCTGAACAGATTCTTATGAAATTTTGTGAGCAGGTTCGTTAATTTTATAGAATTTTTTAGTCGAGCCAGTTTTTCGAAATTTTATAAAATGTCGATAATATATAAAAAAAACCTTATATCTCAGCTATTTAAAAAAAAATTCTAAAATGTCATTAGACATTTTTGTTATACTTATTAAGACGCAACTTTTTTGTATGAACAACATAGTGAAATTTAATAAAACCGCTATAAATCCATATATTAAATTCTTATACGATAGTTCACAAAAAAATCAATAGATGGCGCAGCAAAGCTTTTAATACTCGCAAATTCATTTAAGAGTGACATGATTTATTGATTAAAATGAGATTGTTTGAATTGCGTGTATTTTTTTTTTTTTAACTGAGTGCGTTTGACCTCTATCTTGCCTGATGAGAAGCATAGATGAGATCTAGGGTGGTACACGCAAACTGAAATAAAAAAACTCAAGTATTTATTTGGTTAATGGTATTGTATTGCTTTGCTTGGTGGAATTATCTTGAACACTTTAAATAAATCTGATATCAAAAAACTTCATTGTATGATTAGAATCATATTAAAAAAAGTAATATATACGTATATGTATATAATAGATTCGATTTCAAATTGAACTTTCTTTTTTGAACTTTAATTTTGTTGCGCAAATTACATAAATATACATAGGTACCTATAACCAATAGGTCAAACCATGCATTTCTGACGACTGACGACCTCCGTGGCCTAACGGTCATCACGCCAGACGGCCACACCAGAGGTCCCGGGTTCGATCCCCGGTCGGGTCAAGATGGAATATAATCTTTTTCAGATTGACGTGGGTTTTGGATATTTATCTATACATATATGTATTTGTTATAAAATATACGAGTAGTATCCCGTAAAGTCTTGAACTTACTCAATCTGTGTGATTTGTCCGTATATATTTATTAATATTATTTATATTATTTCGAGGCGGAAAAGGCAGGTCTCAGTCAATTTATTTGTGGTATTGGCCAACCACAAGAACTTTTTACTTTCTTTCCAGCATTGGTAGGTTGGTTTCAAAACTCTTCTAAGCCAGGGACACGGTAAAATATCGGTTATTTCGTGGAAGAGCTCGCGAGGTCTACTGTTCTCACAGAACCACTAGTTTATAACACAGATGCAATTACCATATTTACTTTAAAAATGTTATTTTCGCAGTTAATACCCAAAATAGTGATAAGATTTTGCTATTTACTAATGCCCAAAAATACCTAAATGTACACCTACTTGATAACGCACATTCTAAAATTCTATTTCGAGCAATATGATTATAAAAAGCTAAAATTATACACGGATAACATAACATTTCTTCTATAGATCTGGATATTAAGGTAATAGCAATCAGTTCAGGTGAGAAGACAGTAAATCATGTGAAAGTTGAAAATGTGTAGTTGTGGGGGTAAGTATTGGGCCCGCACGGCAAGGTATTGTTCGGATCAGCCTGCGCCTGCGCCGAAGGGCAGCAATTTGTGGTTATTGTCTTCTCGCGATATCTCGCGCGTTTGTCACGGACAATGCCAGCCGCAACACAATCACTACACGACGACGACGTTCTATTTGTGTCGATGTCCTAATGTTTAAGAGCCATTCATGATTCAATGGCTACACAATGGTTATGGGATGCATTTAGATTAGAGAAAGTCATTTTAGCACTGTATGAAAATTTTAAAAAATAATACATACCTACCTATTAGTTATGTATGATTGAGTGGTCTTACTCAAACGCACAAAGCTATATTCCATATTTTGGGACACAAACTTGTGCTCTACATATGATTTAACACAGATTATGTTACTATCCTAGTAAGTACTTTTAGTGTAGATACACAAAGATAAATAAAGTATTCAACCACCGGGAAAGCAAATAAGTCTTAACTATGATTCAAAGTGACATAATGATCGAACTCGCAAGTGGGCTAGCTTTGATATATCTTCAATAGCCATTGAATCACGGCTATTTCTTAGGGCGTATACAGAACAGATTACATACCTCGCTTCGTTCCTGGTATGTGGAGCGTGCCTTATGGGCCGCCATTATGCAAACGCTATTCCACAAAAACTTGGGCAACTTGTGCACTAAAAAACTGTTTATGATAATGGTTATTATAACTTACAGTTTGAATGGAAAAACCAGGTAACAATAAGTAATATATAAATATTTAATTTCGACCTTTTTGGATGAAATATAAACTATTTTGAAACTGTTGTTTAGTTTTACAATATTTATTTACTTAAAATCCTACGAGATGAAACCCCGTCCATATCTTGTCTTGATTAAGTCAAAATCAAGATTTGCCGTCAAAAATGGATGATATGAGTGACAGTGATCTAGATGAGGGCCGTGTGTCGTGTGGTCGACGACATTCGATTACTTGGGAGATATCACGCAGGGTCGGCAGGTCGCCGGCCATTTCGTAACCAACTATAATTATACCGTATACAAATTTGTTAAAGTGTTGAAATGATAATTAAATTTATCTTTAAGTTATTAAGTATTATGTTACTGTAAAATACCATAATGGTAAATCTCAGGATTTACTAGTTTTGTAGATTTACCAACATAACTGATGAATTAGGTAGGTTAGGTACAACAATATAAATATTACTTCATTGCATACATTAATATCTACTCAACTCTTATTTTTGATAAATGACATTACACCATACTATCAACGGTAATGGCAGAGGCAATTTTTCATCCAAGGAAATGCGCATTGCCCAGTAAAGTCATGAGCTCCAATCGATTACAGCAACCCGGAAAAAGATAAATAAATTCATATTAATTTCTGTAATTGTTCCCTTCGAAATTTTGCCGAAATTCAAGACTTGTCTCTCTCTAATTATTTAATGATGGATTGAGTGGAGAAAATCACATGTAACACTTCATATTTTTCTTGCAGAGACCACACAGCCGGTTACAAATTACAGGCTTGCCGCTTGCTTGACATAACAATCTTGATAAAGTTTACTTACTTTAAATTTTTTGATTTAATCTCATGTAAAGAATACGTAATAAAGCCCAGTGAACGTTAATTGACATTTTTGCAGTTGTTCTATTAGAAAATTTCGAAAAAAAATTTTTTTTTTCAGAACCTGCCCTAAACTGATCAGACACAAAATCAGAGAAAACAGATTTAAAAAAAATGCTTACACCACACTCAGCAATTTGTGTCTATCCTACACGATACCAGTCAAGGCAGTCGCTCGCCACCCGTTTAGCCTACATCCGACTGTCACTGGCCTAATTAACCGGGACGTCACCACAAATAGCGGGCCAAGAACATGGCCAAGTCACAAGTGCACTTCAGTAACCCGTTGTCCTAGGTGAGTGTCAAAAGCAGTGACGCGATGTGTAAATTTATTTATTTGCGAGCGATCTATCGCTCACCTGCCGGGTAATCTATTAACTTTCAGTCAAATGCTTCAATGGATGGAGGATTTTTTTGTGTAATAATAGGCACCATTTAGGCTATAACTTATCCGGAATCCTTCAATCAATTAAATTCTCACGGAAGACAAACCGCATGCCACGGCTAGTATTTTATTGTTGCTATAATTGAGTTTTCTGTAAATTTTTAATAGTAATGTAAGTAAAACTTAATACCTTTTAAAAATTGTGGATTTTATAAAAAGCAATAATAAAAATGGGCAAATAATGTTCTCAAACTGTATTAATTATATGGTAGGTAATACACAACAACGTATCGCATGCTACAGTGGTCGGATGACGACTGAAGTCCAAGTCCATAGCTCATGGTATAGAGTCCCTCAAGTAATCTGAGTCGCGCACATACACCAATTTCATGGCTAACAATATGGTGTAATTGAATTTAGGCCACATTCCCGATTTATCTTACATACAGGGGTTCGTTCCTAGAGTTAATTCGGTACCCAAAAAAAATCTGTAAATTCGTCCCTCGTAGTTGTTATTATAGTAAATACGGTAATGAAGCACCCAATATGATATAAATAATCAATAGCTTACGTCTAGTTATTTACATAAAAACAGTCGGGTTAATTTTAATGCATATGTATCAAAAGTATGACAATTATTTTTAAATAATACAAAACCCTATGAACTTTGATAATTACTGCCAGCCAATTTACTTGCGATGCAATTTCTGTAAATTGACATAGTCATACAATCAGTATTATAATCATCGAAGTTTTTAATGATCACTGTATATATGAAATAAAATAAGTAGTTATAATTTTACATACGTATCTAACAAAAAAAAACCAGCTAGATACTACTACATTTTGTAACTGTACATTTTCCAAAAAAAGACTTAAGTGGCAAATTTACCACAAAAAATTTTATAATTTTTATTTGTGTGTGATGTTATTATGAAACTCGCCTTCACTCATGTTTTAGTGCTCTCTAATTATGTAGGTATTAGTTGCATAAACTAATATAATATGTTAAAGTCATTAAAAGGTGGAATTGAGACTCTGCCAGTATGCGTTTGCTATTACCTACTGTTGTTGCTATTGCTATATTGTTGCGGTGTGCTGTACTAAAAGTTACTAAAAATCTAACGTTATGAAATTATGTGTTGAATACTGAAATATTTTATTCATTCACCTTCATGGGGAGAAAGTGAAATGCAGTGTCTACAGCAATAAAATATCCTTCCGGTAATTTTATGCCTCCGTGCCATGTCATAATGGGATGCAAATTTCGAAAGTACTTGTCGACAATTCCTAACTTGGCAATGCAGTTTAGACCACCAATTTTATAAGGTACTGTATGTGGGTTATTATAAATTCGTCCCTAGTATAATTAGTCCCTAATTCGGTACTTAAAAACTTTCTGTAAAATCGTCCCTCTAGTCCGGTCATTCTATGTTTTCAGAAAAACTAATTTATAAAGTTTTGAAACTTGTGTGACATATACCTTCGGTTGTGGTGTTCAACGCTCACTACCCTCCCCTGCCCTCCCCCTGATGCTACCCCCCCGTTTACTCTGAAATGTGTCCCCTTTACCGGTTTTTTCACTTTTTCTCGAAAACTATTAAAGACACGAAAAAGGTAATGGCAAAAATTATCCTTATTAAATTCTTAATAAAATATGTCCCATGTCTTATTTTGGTAGACTTGACGGTTTACAAGCTAAAAGTTGTGTTTGTTGTGAAAATGTACCTAAAAAGAGGGGTATTGTTGCAGTTTTACTATTATATCTCGAAAAAGACCCAGAATTTCGAAAACATAGTGCTATTAAAAGTATTAGAGCATTAAATTCTGCGTTTAATGGGACTAAATACATATATTTTTGACCACTCAGTCCAATACTAGTGCTCATCGAAATTGCACAAATCCAACAGATATTGTAAATGTGAAAGTTTAGATGTACGTTTGATACTCAACTACGCAAAATCTACTGGACGGATTTCGGTGAAATTTGGTATACGGGTAGAAAAATACGGGGAATAGCACATAGGGTACTTTTATCCCGAAATTCCTACGGGAGTAGGGCCCCGAGGCGCAGCTAATATAGCATTTTACATAGGTATGGAAAATTTGCTACGCCCCGGGGCTCCGCTCAGTTGGGAATTTCGGGATAAAATTATCTTATGTGATTTTTCAAGTCTTTCTCTATTTGTGTACTAAATTTCATCAAGATCCGTCCAGTAGACTTCGTGTGATCGAGTGTCAAAAATGTCAATTTTGTGTTGGAACTTTATCATTTACAACACACTAGATGCGCCCCGAGGCTTCGCCCCTGTGAGAATTTCAGAAAAAAAGTAGATTATATGCATTTTTAGGTTTAACTCTACTTTGTACTAATTTTCGTCAAGAAATATGCTCGGTAGATTTTGTGTAATTGAGTATCAAACATACATCCGAGACATCTATACGTAAAAATATGTTATATTATTCTGAAATTCTCACGGGGGGAGGGTAGCGAGCGTTGAACACCACAACTGAAGGTATATGTCACACAAGTTTCAAAACTTTATTTGGTTTTTCTTCCCCATACATTGATTACATAGAATGACTCAACTACTCGTTGTTATTTTAATAGTAATGTAGAGATTATTTACTTTAATAAATAAAGTATTTCTATTCTACTGAATAACGCCTGTAACGAACGAAACAATTTACTGTAAAGATGTCTTACTTTGCAACTGTAGTAGTAGTTTGTAACGTAGTCTATCTAGAGGGTAGATTTTTTATACCGTCATAATTAATAAAATTGGCAACAAGGTTATATCTTTAATCCTTAGAACGAGCTAAGTACTGAGACGTTAAGCAATAATCAAGAATTAGGTTAGGGGCATTGCAATTGGTCGTTCTAGGGATTTCAATGCTTTTTATCTTTTTCGGGGTTGAGTTAATTACTTTGGCGCTTCGAATATTTTTTAATGACTTATTTTTTATATACGACGAGAGTCGTAACAAAATTTACCCCGAGTACGACTGATTACGTCAAAAAAGGCAAAACGACATAATCGTGACTTGGTAATGGTACATTACATTGCAAGTAATATTAGCATTAATAGCACATGAGTCTACTCTACAATTAAGTACGTACGAAATTATTTATTTATTTATTTATTTTATTTATTTAGCCAAAAGACAAAAAACAATACAATATGATACGCTATGGCGCCTAAAACCATGTCATGGTTTGTCTAGGCGTTGCACATTCGACTTATCTGATCTAATATAAACATTAAAAAGACTGGTCGGTTGTATTAACCCATCTGTGCGAAAACAATCCCGTCAGCTCATAGTTACAAGCATGCAACACCACTATACCTACAAAGAATAAAGATCGTTTATAAAGCGGGTAGGTTGCTTGTGTTATCAGTCGCTTGCGCACAAATAAGTTAAAGTGTAAATCTAAAGCTTGTTAATTTAGTTGAAAAATAAAACATTTTGACATTTATTTTGTTACAGTAAAGAAATCGTATTTTACATTGTAAATATATGTATTTGTACTTTCAAAGAATAAAGGAAGACCAGGACAGCAAATATCAATGGTTATGTATTATAAAAATATTTTTTAATTATAGATTTTGCGTTCTTTTTATTGTGTAAGTCTACAGTAATTTGATTAGGTATTTTATTTAAGATTTTGAAAGGTTTATATAGGTGTAATTTTATTGTTTTATTGTATGTTATGTTATGTTAAGAGTCTTTCAGAAATTTGTTAAAAAACTGGAACCGGACTAGCTAAATGGAAATAAAATAAAATTGTCTGGACTCGGTAGGTACTCAGAATTTATTGATTATTTAGATATCATTACAATATTGCACAGTTATACTCTTAAACATGACCCCTCTAGGAGGACACGGATGGTACAATATTTAAAATATGTAAACTCTTAGATAACCTTATTTATTATGAGCAAAACTCTTGTGTGTAAGGATGACCGAGTCAGAGAGAACATAATAATTTCCAAATATAAAGGGTCGTGAGAGTATATTCGGTTCGCGTGGTTTATTAAAGCTCCTCAAAATGATTAACTACCAATTTTGTGTAGTAACAAATACAAGGGAAAGCAAAGGTTGATTCCCCAGCTTCGACGTAGCAAGATAAGATGAATTTTGGTACCTCTTTTTGGATCTAACCAAAGATTCCGTAGATTAAACGTTTCCTGTTGCCGCAACCACGGTCTCCTGGTGCTCCTGCAGGTATATCTTGAACTCTCCACGCCGACAGGTTCTCCAACCGTTGTGATTGACCAAACTAATCACCCCTATACTATTTGGGCAAATATTTAAACCTCAAAAGATGTTTATTTAAAGGAGACTACTGTATAGTAAAAACTATTCAAGCAGTGATGAAATATCAAAACTTTAATAAATATCAAAACAGCTGTCATTACGGTTTTATTATATCTCTCCACTAAATTAATTTGTGGTGTGTACCTAGGTCCGTAGTGAACACGAGGAACGTTATACTTTTCAAGCAATTTACGAAAATCAGATCCCGTGAATTGAACCCCGTTATCGGTAATTACGGTTTCAGGAATTCCGTGAGCTAAGAAAACATAATTCTCAATGTTCTTTGTCACCGCGGCACTAGTTGCACTTCTTAACGTAAACAACATGGTATATTTTGAAAAAACAGCATGTTACCACTAACAAATGTACAAATCCCGAACGAGATCTAGGCAAAGGTCCTACCAAATCCATTGACAAAACTTGAAATGGTCTATAGCACTGTTTTGGTTGACCCATAAGTCCTAGTGTGGAGTTGCCTCTTGTTACGGATAAAATCAAGGAATTACAAGGTATTTTGGATAATTATAAGAAATCTAAGGATCGTTATCAGCTCTCTCGTGCGAAGGCCTTATATTGTCATTGTTTGCAAAAGATTGGAGAGGTTACAATGTGAGGAACCTATGGATAAGGATATTTGTGCTGCATTACTTTCAAAGTTGAAACCTTTTCTTGGTATTTTAAACGGTTGGGATTCTAAAAAACAGGAAGGTGAATCCAGTTCTGGTTCGGTTGAAGAGGTTGCGAAGGATAGTCAGGAGCGTTCTCCTATTAATAAATTAAATATCCACAAATGGAATATTAGTTTTAATGGTCACACAAGTGTACATTCCTTCTTAGATATGGTATGTGAACGTGCTACGGCTTTTGGTGTAAACGATACAGTGTTGTTCAAATCTGCGTTTTGTTTTTTCACGGACCAGGCACTTTTGTGGTATCGAGGTGTCAAACATCAAGTTTCATCATGGAAGGAACTCAGTGCTTTGTTAATCGAGGAATTCGCACCAGTTGATTACGAATACAGATTGCTAAGCGAATTAAGGTCACGTACACAAGGTTCAGATGAACCTATACACATTTATTTTGCGGTTATGAGTGGAATGTTCTCGCGTTTAAATACACCACTATCTGATAAAGACAAGTTGGATATTTTATTACATAACATTAGACCAACTTATAAAGAACAATTAGCGTTATACGATATTAGTTCTATTGATGATCTCAAACTTAAGTGTAGAAAAATAGAATCGGCACGTCAAAGCACAGAATTGTTTGTTGAACCACCTAAACAATCGAACATAAATCCCGATTATGTGTACAAGTGTAAACAGACAAAAAATGTCACCGTTGTGTCTCAACCACCTCAGGTAGAAAAGAAATTTCCAGAACAAAGACAAACTAGTAACATTCAAAATCAAAAAACAATTTATTCAAACACACCATAATAAACATTTTGGTAACACACAAAAACAGGATACAGTGAATAAAAATAAAAAAGTGTACTGTTACAGATGTAAAGTGGATAACCATAGTACTAGATTTTGTAGAGACAAAAGGTTATTATGTTTTAAGTGTGGAGAATTAGGGCTACACAACTCGCTCCTGTCCTAAATGTGAAACTGGTTCGAATCCAAAAAACTAGGAAGCTCAAATCGATGTAAACTTAATTCGAAGGAAAAGGCTGATCCTTTGGAATGGAAAGAATGGTTAGGGATTGTATCTAAATATTTTAAACATAACAACGTTACATCGGTTTTGTTTGAGCCAAACGTAAATGATATTCGGCCTTATCTAAATGTAGATATCCTAGACTTGACAATTTGTGGATTGTTAGATTCTGGTGCAGCGATTTCAATTATAGGAAATAATGCTCATAAGCGTTTTATTGATTTGGGATATTCTTTAGAAGACACTAACGAATCAAATGTTATGGTTGCGGACGGTTCAGTTTGCAATACTATTGGTTATTTAACACTGCCCATTACTTTTAAGGGAGTGACTAATGTAATCAAATTTCATGTAATACCTTCTATAATTTCAAATGTCATATTGGGAGTAGATTTTTGGAAAAGTTTTAAATTAATGCCGGAGATTTTTCAAAAACATATCTTATATTGAAGCACCTACAAATTTTATTCAAAATTCTAGTTATGTTGACAAGCCTATTAATTTTGTAAAATCTTATAATGATTTGAATTCTAACCAAAAAGAGCTGGCAGAAATTATGATTAAACAATTTCATGACGTTTCGTTTGAAAGCAAGGGATTAGGTAGGACACATTTAATTGAACATACAATAAATACTGGTGATGCGTTACCAATAAAATGTAGACCATATCCAATGTCACCCGAGAAATTGAAGGAATTGCATAAGGAAGTGGATAAAATGCTCGAGCTCGATGTTATCACACCTAGTGAAAGCCCGTGGAATAACCCAGTTCTTATGGTTCCAAAGCCAGATGGTACATGGCGATTTTGTTTGGATTGTCGAAAGTTAAATGCAGTTACGAAAGGGGATGCTTATGCAATACCTTATATACCTCAAATTTTAGATAGCCTTCGAAATGCTAAATTCATAAGCTCTGTTGATTTTAAATCAAGTTTTTGGCAAATTAAATTAGATGAAAATTCACAAGAAAAATCTAGTTTCACTGCTCCGGGTAAAGGTTTGTTCAAATTTAAGGTAATGCCATTTGGTTTGTGTGGAGCTCCTGCTCGCCAACAAAGATTGATGGATATGCTCTTTGGTACACCTTTTTGTAGTGATATTACAAAGGGTTTAGTATTCTGTTACGTAGATGATATTGTTATAATAGCTGAAGATTTTGAAACACATTTACTGCTGTTAAAACGCGTTTGCCAAAGAATTGAAAATGCAAATTTAACAATTAATTTTGAAAAAAGTAAGTTCTTCCGTAAATCACTTAAATATCTTGGGTATGTGGTAGATGAGTGTGGATTAAGAACGGATCCAGAGAAAGTGCGTGCAATTTTGGAATTTCCTACACCAAAAACTTCTAAAGAGGTCAAAATGTTCTTGGGAACTTGCTCTTGGTACCGTAGATTTATAAGAAATTTTTCATCTATAGCAGCACCACTTAATGCTCTTTACCAGTACAAAGATTAAATTTGTTTGGAACACAGAAGCTGAAGAAGCTTTCACTCGTTTAAAAAATTGTTTAGTTTCAGCTCCGATTTTAGCCTGTCCAAATTTTGAAATACCTTTTGCTGTACATTGTGATGCATCAAGTTATGGTATTGGTGGCATGCTAACCCAAAATATTAATGGTCAAGATCACCCTGTGGCCTATACTAGTAGATCACTAAATAAAAATGAACGTAACTTCACAGTGCAACAGAAAGAGAAGCGTTAGCTGTCGTTTTTGCAGTTGAAAAATTTGAGCCATATTTGGGAACTAGACCTTTCACTGTTGTCACAGATCATGCATCCTTAAAATGGTTCATGAATTTGGAAAATCCTACTGGACGATTAGCTCGTTGGGGTTGTCGTTTGTCACAGTACAATTTCACAATTGAGCATAGAAAAGGGAAAGATAACGTCGTACCGGACGCTCTCTCACGTTTACTCAAGGTTGAAGTCATAAACACTCCCTCGGTAAATGAAGACGATGATGAGTGGTATAAGAAAATATTTCAGGGTTGTACAGCATATCCGAAAAATTATCCCAACTACCGTATAGAAAATGGAAAACTGTTTAGATATTGCAAAAGTAAATACACATTAACACAAGAGTTTGATTGGAAAGAGGTTGTGTCGAAATCTGGGCGTGCAAAGATTATCTCGGAGAATCATGAACCTCCAACTTCAGGACACCTAGGAGTATTCAAAACACATCGCAGGATATGTTTGAGATATTTTTGGCCAGGAATATATAGAGATGTAACAAATTATATTAGAAATTGTGCCACATGTTCAGCTTACAAACACAAGACAACTCTCACACCAGGACTTATGGGTCAACCAAAACAGTGCTATAGACCATTTCAAGTTTTGTCAATGGATTTGGTAGGACCTTTGCCTAGATCTCGTTCGGGATTTGTACATTTGTTAGTGGTAACATGCTGTTTTTCAAAATATACCATGTTGTTTCCGTTAAGAAGTGCAACTAGTGCCGCGGTGACAAAGAACATTGAGAATTATGTTTTCTTAGCTCACGGAATTCCTGAAACCGTAATTACCGATAACGGGGTTCAATTCACGGGATCTGATTTTCGTAAATTGCTTGAAAAGTATAACGTTCCTCGTGTTCACTACGGACCTAGGTACACACCACAAATTAATTTAGTGGAGAGATATAATAAAACCGTAATGACAGCTGTCTCATCTTATGTAAAACAAGATCATAGAACATGGGATTTAAATTTATATAAAATACAGTTTGCATTAAATAGCGCTGTTAATGAAACTACTGGTTTTACACCATTCTTTTTAGTTCATGGCAGAGAACCGATAATAAATGGGTCATTTTATAAAGATACTGGTGATTGTGATTATGATATAGCCATGCCAAGGGATGAATATGCAGGTGAGTTTGGAGTTCTGAAGGAGATCTTTAATAAAGTACGTACAAACATTTTAAAAGCTCACGCTACGAACACCAGGTATTATAATTTACGTCGCCGTGAGGTTAAGTTGTCTGAGGGACAGGAAGTTTGGCGGAAGACGTACATACAAAGTGACGCTGATAAATTTAAAGCTACCAAACTAGCACCTAAGTACGAGAAATGTATCGTAAAGAAAGTATTGTCACCATTGGTCTACGAATTAGAAGGATATGACGGAAAATATCTCGGTACTTGGCATATCAAGGATATCAAGGTATGACTACCTGTTTCTCACATCGCTTATACCCGTTTCTTCCTTATTTTTTTTCTCCTCACTGTTAAGCAGTGGACTCTGGTTCTCTAGCCGTAGGACGTTTTTACGTGTTGCTTTGGTATATACCAAACAACGATGCCAAGGTTATTTTGAACTAGCATTAGTATGCTAGATTTTATTTTGAACTAGCATTAGTATGCTAGATTTTATTTTGAACTAGCTTTAGTTTGCTAAGTTTTAATTTAAATTAGCTTAGACTGCTAGGTTTTATTCTTAACTAACTCTAGTTTACTAGATTGTGTTTTTAACTAGTTAATAGAGGTCGTGTTTTAACTTGGTTGCATGCTCGTTAGGAAATATTTTTGTACTATGGATAGTAGGTACATACATAGTTTTACTAACGGTTAGGATAGGAACACACAATTTTCTTTTGTACTTGCTTGGTGATATAGCTTCCAGCTGTCACTAAGGTTTTTTTTTCTTTTCTTTTAATTTTCTTTAGTCTGTAGACTATATTTAGTAATATAGCTAAGAGCTGTTACTTAAGTTTTGTGATATAGCTAAATGCTGTCAATTTTTTTCTTGTCCTTAGACATAACTTTAGTGATATAGTAATAATTACTGTCACGTTAGTAATTTTGTTTCGTTTAAAATGATAGCACATGTTGCATCTTTTTATTCATTTCATTGTTATCTCTTGGTAGAAATCATGTGGCACATTAGACCACTTACCTTGAGAATATTTTTTTTTTGTTTGTTGTGATGATCCATGGCGGCTAGTAACTGGTTTATAGCTAGGGTTGATATCATGTGGTTTGAAAAATATTCACTATATCCTAGACTATATACTTTTCTTTCTTACATGAGTAGAATTTCAGAGTAAATAGCTACTTACTGGGGATTGAGTACAACTGGGAATGACAGTTTGGACTCCTGGGAATAAGTGTGCTAGAACGTGACAGGCAGTAAAATCTGCAACTGCTACTGTTTATGATAGGGATGTATGATAGAAAGATGGATTGAAAGAAAGGGGAACATATGCTCGGACAGCAGGTGAAAATTAAAGATGGAATAACAACGGTCCTGGCAGTTGGTTTTCATTTTGGTCTGTATCACAGTAGGAAAGGAAATGTAAGTAGGTAAGTACTCAGAGTTTGTTTTGTGGTGGATAGGATTTTAAAATTTAACATAGTGAAATTTTAATATTTAACGTTTTAAAACTGGTGGTTATTTTCTGTTTTATTTTCATTACTTTTTTTTTGTTTCCAGCTAAGTACGCTGAGGGCAGCGGGTTTCTCCTGTGTCGAAACTTTTTCTGGGGGAGGGATATTGTAACGTTGCGTTTTATTTGTTCTTTTGAGAAGAAAACAGAAAGTACTATTTTGTTTGAATTAGGTCATCTTTTGAAACCACTAGTGCCATCTGTTGTGCAGGTTGGAAATTAATATTGAAGATGTTTTGACATCTAGCATCATAGAGGTCGCTGTCCTTTGATGATATAGAATATATTTTGAGATTTCTCTTGATTTTATTATTTAATAACCGGAATAAGTAAATATTCTATTCCTAGTCATGTGTTATCCTTTATTTCAATAAAAGGTTTTAAATAAAACTCATCGAATTATAAATTTTATTGTTTGGCAGAACAACTGGGTGTTAAATGTCATAGATTTGACGTTTAAAAAAAATAAAAGGGACGCGTTGACAAAATGGTCGGGACCTCAGCCGGGAGGCACATTATATCGTTTCGTTTCGTCGCCAGGGTAAAGATGAAGGATAAACCTTCATAAAAATGGTATATACAATGCACTAACAGGTAAGGCTTGGATAAAACGCTAGTGTGGTTTTATTTCTGATGTTTGAACATCCCGTGAAGGAATCCATTGTCTGTTTTTTTCTTTGTGCTGATTCTGTACAATTCGTTTCAGCCAGCCAAATTGCAGATGGAATATGTTGATGGAATAATGCAACCTGAGTATTTATGTGAACGGTTGGATGGATTGCTTGCGTTGCGCAGATTTAGTAAGTATTTTTGAAATGATATATGCATCGCGCACATGGCCGACTTTGTGCGTGCCTTTGTTCAGAAATTTATGAAATATCTTATTCCAGGAACCGTTCGTCACTAGTAGGCTGGGTTCATGGATGGGGAGTGTGTCGTAGATGGTTTTGATCAACACGAGATACTCGTAAGTTGTTTTTTTTATCTAGTTGAAGACATGTGTTGGCCACATGGTTGCAATCTTATAAATGAATAAAATCCATCTCTTTTCTTTTCAGATGGGAATTTTACAAGAAAGAATTTTAAAAGTAAAAATTTAAAAGTTAAGAGTTAAAAATACTTAACTCAGTTCTTAATGTTTAAAGTTTTGATATTTCATCACTGCTTGAATAGTTTTTACTATACAGTAGTCTCCTTTAAATAAACATCTTTTTGGAGGTTTAAATATTTGCCCAAGTAGTATAGGGGTGATTAGTTTGGTCAATCACAACGGTTGGAGAACCTGTCGGCGTGGAGAGTTCAAGATATACCTGCAGGAGCACCAGGAGACCGTGGTTGCGGCAACAGGAAACGTTTAATCTACGGAATCTTTGGTTAGATCCAAAAAGAGGTACCAAAATTCATCTTATCTTGCTACGTCGAAGCTGGGGGATCAACCTTTGCTTTCCCTTGTATTTGTTACTACACAAAATTGGTAGTTAATCATTTTGAGGAGCTTTAATAAACCACGCGAACCGAATATACTCTCACGACCCTTTATATTTGGAAATTATTATGTTCTCTCTGACTCGGTCATCCTTACACACAAGAGTTTTGCTCATAATAAATAAGGTTATCTAAGAGTTTACATATTTTAAATATTGTACCATCCGTGTCCTCCTAGAGGGGTCATGTTTAAGAGTATAACTGTGCAATATTGTAATGATATCTAAATAATCAATAAATTCTGAGTACCTACCGAGTCCAGACAATTTTATTTTATTTCCATTTAGCTAGTCCGGTTCCAGTTTTTTAACAAATTTCTGAAAGACTCTTAACATAACATAACATACAATAAAACAATAAAATTTATAATTCGATGAGTTTTATTTAAAACCTTTTATTGAAATAAGGGATAACACATGACTAGGAATAGAATATTTACTTATCCCGGTTATTAAATAATAAAATCAAGAGAAATCTCAAAATATATTCTATATCATCAAAGGACAGCGACCTCTATGATGCTAGATGTCAAAACATCTTCAATATTAATTTCCAACCTGCACAACAGATGGCACTAGTGGTTTCAAAAGATGACCTAATTCAAACAAAATAGTCTTTCTGTTTTCTTCTCAAAGAACAAATAAAACGCAACGTTACAATTTCCGGCATTTGATTACGAATTATTCTCTTCCCATAAAGGTTATTATATTTTTCTTTGAAATATTTTTTAACGATTATTCGCCTAGTTTGTTTACCGGTTATATTGTTCGGAAGAGTATCTATGATGTTAAAATTTTCCTTTAATAGAGAGTAATGAACGAAATCGTAAATAGGTAAAATGTTACAATATTTAAATAATTCATTGTAGTTATCTTTATATCTATCTTTTATTTTTCTACCCACTATCACTTTAATTATACGTAATTGCAAACTATATATTTTATCTAAGTATGTTTTAAATGTTCTTCCATAGCTAGTGATGCCATAAGAGTATGTCGGTTCAACGAGTGACTTATATAACATCCGTAACACCGGAAATCTAATTTTATTAGATAAGATTTTAAATTTTATGAGTAGTGCACGTAGTTTTTTACATATTAGTTCGACATTAGGACCCCAGTTAAACCTATTATCTATAATAACACCTAGATATTTTTGTTGTGTTACTTTTTCGATAGGTTTACAACTGCATTGGTTTGAGTTATGGTGCATACAGGCGTGAGTATGAACCGTAATTTCTACATCATGGGTTACTCGATTGTGACTAGAGTGGATGTGTAGAAGTTTGGTTTTCTGCGAATTCAGTACCAAACCCATATCGTGAGACCATTTGCTTAGCAAGTCCATGTCATGTTGAAGTTGTCATGTCATGTGACTTTAAATTTACGCGTGACACAGGCTGGGAAATCTATTTCGATTATCGGGATTTATAATCAAGAACATATTTATTCAATTTATTCATGATGAGATCATATACTGACATAAAGGACGAAATATTTGCAATAAATACTTACGTCAATTTGGTTTTTAAATAACAATACTCAGTGCGATATTATCCTTACTTAATTATATTTAAAGGGGAAGTTCACGGGGATCCCCTGGGATATCGGGTTAGGGTTCTGGTGGACAATGTGTAGACGTAGACTATATATAATAATGAACCTTTTTCACCTCTCAGGCATAAGAAGTTCGCTGCGAAAGTCTGAATACTGCAATGGTCACCTAGAAATCAATCACGATCCACGTAAAATAATATCATCAGCAGCATCACCTGTCCCATTTTTTATGTAATACTTATTTTGATCAAACATAAGTATATTTGTAGTTAATTAAAAAAGTTTCCGGGTTTTCCGAACTCTTGAGCTTGTGTTCTTATATCCTTGAAGTCCGAGTCTGCGGCGGCGCATCACTCGTGCGAGATAATGGACGCATAGTCCAGGAATCCATCACCGGCGGTGAATAATGTGGAAATGGTACATGGCGGGTGCCGGTCGCCGGCCATAGCCAACGCATTTTTCACTTGCTACTAACGAGGTTCTGTAAGAACCTTCATCTGTATTCATTACGAGGGATTGTACTCCGAGGTGCAAGATTAGACGCAGTGGGAACTCTACAACCAAGCTCATTGTTACAGAAAGGGACTACGCTTTCTCGAATGTCCATTAGATATAAATTTAATTTGATACAATACAAGTACTCATTAAAAAGAGTTGCTACATAATGGTTTGAGTTCACGAAGTAAATCTTTAGTTAATGCGTCTAAAACATATTTCTATTACATTTCTTCATACGATTGTGATACGATGCAATGCAGTGCAGATAGAACATGCAACTATACTACTTAAATTTTAGATTATTGTTTGTTGTACTGCTGTATTGTTTTAGAATAAAAGAGATTAAAGGTGTAGGTAACTTGCTCGTAAAGTAAAGTGAATTTCTATGCAATAAAAAAACAGTCAAATTACTTTCTTTCTACAATGTATTCAAACATTCAAAATTAACGATATTTGAAAAGAAAAAATCTCATCGATCAAAATGATCAAATCAAGACAGTTTTTATGGTTTAGGTTAGGTAAAGAGGCGCATTGCGGTATAAATAGAGAAGCGTTAGGTGGCGCTCCAAGTCGCTGATCGGCCTATTTGTGTCGGTGGATCGAGTGCAGGCCCGTACTTAGCCGTGTTTATGAGGCCGATCAGGAAATCTCGAACATATTACGCTCATGTCTATTTTGATTCGGGGCTTTTTAGGCCTTTGAGTATTACAGTTTTAGGCAGCATACGATGGTCCTGGTTACGCACGAATCAGCTACAGACTGATTAGATTTCCCATTAGTAGGTACCTAATCTTTTTTTTTTGAAATTACAACCTCAGTATACTTGGTTTTGTTTTCATTGGTAGTGGCTTTGTTAAATAATTATTTAATTTCAATCTACACAAGCGTCAGGAATGCAACCTTTTACTTTTTAATCGAGTTGACAACATTCTCCCTTTTTTTGTGGTAAAGTTTTTACAAAAATACAATAACTACAATCAGAACTGACTTATCGCTTTATCGAAAATAAACGAAATGAAGATGAATTGAAATGGAACGGTTAAGATAAAAAGGCGAGCGAACAGCGATGTATATTTTTTAATTCAGTAAAACGTCTGACTGAGAAGGAATATTAGTAAGGCAGGCGTATAATTTGGCAGGCAAGGTTATTGGTGTCGTATTAAGGCAGAGAGTTGAGCCACAATTTGCAAGCGTGTTGCTATTAATTAAACGCGATGGTTTTCATTTGGAGGTTTTGCCGCGGAGCGTTATTGTGCCGCAGAACCTCCAGAATCCAATTTCGGAACATGTTTCTTTCGGGTTCGATATGCTGAATATTTTTATTAAAATTGCAATTGTTTTAATTTAGTAGTTTATATTATACAGACTTATATTGACGGACACAGTTTATTTATTTTTAAATACTTAGTTATCACATGTTTCTAACGTAACATAATGTTTCGTACTTTTAAAGAAAGTAATCAACAAAGTAATATATAGGTACTGAGAAATACACAAATATAATAGTATACCTATTATTAGTATAGTAGTATATTATACATTTCGTTTGATTACAAGAAGGATTTTTGAAAAGCGCGCTGGAAAAGTTTCTATAAAATAAAACAATGATATACATTCGATACGTTACATTACGGGTGGAATACCTACTTATAATTTTAATTGCCTTTGCTATAACAAAATGAATAATGAAATTCTGTTTCTGCTTTGCTGAACTAGCTTTATGATCATTCTATAAGCAATCATATCCACACAAGTCTTACCTTCCACTCAAAACACCGCCGCTATTTTAATGTTTTTAAAGTGTGGTTAATCTTTCTATATCGATTTGATACACGATATTAGCAAAATAAAACTTGTTAATAATGTTTTAAAACTGATGATAAATAAGTCGTGTATAAGTTGCCAATGGTCAGATATTGGGAATACGTATCACAAATTATGTTCAGACTTGTCCATTTACGGCAATCTGGCAGCGGTCAGCTTAATTTACGACTTCATTTCGTGCGAAATGCGTGACAGATAAAATAAGTGTGTGTTAAGTTGTTTTCGTGTACCGTGTAACGTAAACGCGAACGTAAACGTCTCAATTCACGTGAGGAGGACGTCGGCTGTCTTTGCGATTGAAGTGTATGAAATACAGAGAGACGCGGCCGTCCGAGTCCGGACGTTTACTTGAGATACCGAAGTAGCGATAAATTGTGAAGGGATCGACGAAAATATTTTGGGTGAAAATAAAACAACCGCTATTGCTTGAGCCTGGCTCTCGAAAAATGATACAAAAATGTATGTAAACCCATTTATTCTTACCAGTCCTATCATGTAAACAATCTTACAATGTCTTTTTATGATTTTACAACAATATAAATTAAAATAGACTTTTTAGGAAATTACTTTCGCGGTTAATAAATGTTTGACTTTAGAATGTTTAGGTTTGAACTAGATAATATTTGATTTATTTTCAACAAAATTCAACAAAAAGTACTGTGAAGATTGTTTACATGATAGGACTGGTAAGAATAAATGAGTTTAGGTATTTTTATGTGGTTGTAACTCTGTAAAAATAGTAGTGTAGGTAATCAAATTCATGTATAATATGACCTATAATGAATAAGCTATAACATAATAAAAGTTGAGAAATATTTTTAGAGCTAGATAAACAGTTATCGATTAGGTAAAGTAATTACGATAGGGAACATTACAAATACATAAAGTCAACTTTTATGACAGTTGGCTAGCTAGCCGGCTGAGAACAAATGTAAGCTGTTACATAATTACATCGAATATTTTAGAACGTAAGAGTTAATCGTATTTGCTTTCGAAAACATTAAATTGAGCGTCACCATTAAATAAAGAAAAATTTCGATTGTGGGAAACTTTATATCGTAATTCCATTGTCGTTGGTGGCATATTTACAGAAATTAGCAGCGCTCTGCTGCCTCGCTTAATGATAGCTTTAATGAGCATCATTAAACAGACCACATTTCAGCAAATACTCGTATTTAGAAGAATTATCTTATTATGCCTTACGATCTCCGTAACAATGACAATTATATTTCTGCTACATTAGTTTTAGAAATACCGCAGGCTGACGTTATTATTTGATTTTGGAAACAAAAAACATTATATTAATCTTGTTTGAATTACGGCTTCACTATCATTATATAAAAGTAGACATTCAATACTTACATAAAATCTGTAATTTAGCAATTGGCACTTATTCAAAAAAGGTATTAACTTAATTTTGCCATAAATATAATAAGCAGAAAGGTATATATATATTAACGCCTTTGTTGGTAGTTACTCCTTGAGGACGACTCCGCAGTAACTCACAGTAATGTTCTAATTTAAACTTCTCGCGTAACCACAGAGACAAAAGGGCAAAACAAAACGGTCCAATCCACATCTCCCCGAATGCGGAGAATTAGCGCTAACAAGAAATCGATTATCAAGTTCTTCAATCTACAGTATTATCGTGTCGAAATCTTTGATTTAAGGTCGTAAAAAATGTGCTCGTCATGAGTGAGACGATTAGCGCAAGTGTACACAATCGCAGTGTTACATTTGAAGGCACGCAGGTACAGTAGTTTGTTAGAAAACATAGATTAGGCAAGTGAAATAGAAAGCAATAATTGCGTAATTAAGTTATAATCTTGTCATCATCATGCAAACTGCTGAGGTTCATGTCATTATGTATTAGTTCACGCGAATTTTCTTAATTTGGGTCTGGTTTGTTTGTTACAAAATAAATATGGAAATTTTAAAAAATTGCAACCTACCTCTCCAACACAGAATCCTACTTAATAAATGCGAAAAATTTATGTATGCATGTTCGTTACTCAATGAAGTAAAATCTACTGGACGGATTTTTATGAAATCTAGTACACAGCTAGAAAAATACCGGAAATTGCACTTTCTTATCCCAAAATAGCGACGGGAGCGAAACCCCAGGTGCGAAGCTTCAGTTAAAAAAATGTAATGATTAGTACCAGGCAAATTGTGCTGACGACTGGTACCCGCTCCTCCGAATGCGATTGACTACATGTTCCGGGTCATCATTCGGCCCCAAGTGATGTTTTTATATGTACTGTTAACATTAACTACATTAAACCCGAATTCTGGCATGCGGACTTCGGTCTCTTCCATGGAAAATAACTTTATTGTTTCTTATATAACTTGATACTAAATATACACCCGATTACACCTTGCACTATTGAGTGTTGGTCTCCTCATTGTAGACAATGGTTGAAGAAGGAACAGTCTCGAAATTGGGAAAACCATTAATTAAGTACTTGCGCAAATTACAAGTTAATTGTATTTTAGATTTCTTATTGTTAAAAAGTATTAAAGTTCAGTATATTTCGGAGGCTTAAGCAGCAATTCAAAGTGCATCTGCATAAATATTTTGTTTGAACAACCAACCAAAATGCATACATTAATGATACGATATTAATAAGAAGTTGGATGGGGTTAACATAATAATATAATATCATCGACTTTAGAATGGGAGTATTAGTGACGTCACTAATTGAGACCAAGCCATCGCGTTCCGTTCCGCAGTGCGCAGGCGACAGAGAAAGCCTGCCTTATTTGTACTTAATTGCCGCACTGCTGCGTGCAATCATCCGCTGCTCCAACCTGTATCATTGCGCGGGATGCTGTTATTATCTACTGTTTATTTACAATTATGTTGGCTCGATATCATTTTTATGTAAGACAAGTTGTGCCCCGAGCTTCCGGATAATATCGACAAAAACTGCCTAGTCTAGGTCTCCCCTAAGTAGGTACCATATACTTGTATGCTGTTAATTTACCTAGTCTGCCTATGATGTAACCTTATTTATTTATTATTTTTTTTGCAGTCATCTATTAGGTCAATGCTTATATGCCATTCCATTGCACCTCAGAGTACAGTACATCATGGGCTTGCCCTTTTTAAAATATCCAGTGACCAGTGTCAATACTCTCGTTCAATGATATCTAAGCTTAGATCACGTTCATCGTTTTTAACATGTTTGAGTGAAAATAGACATCGGCACAAAAACTGCTAACATTCATAAAGCTTAACTCTCTAAACGTTTAACTCTACCACTCAAAGTTTACGATAATGTGCAAAACCGGTAAAATAAAAAAATTGGTTCATCGCCTTTCAATACGTAATAAAGATTATTTCCATCATTTTCAAATGTACTTATGAAAACACAGTGCAACATTAAATTTTATTTACAAGTTTACCAATGGCTTCTTTGAATCGCCGATTTACGGTCATTTTCTCTTATATGAGATACACGATATCCACAATAGAAGTAACATTGCATATATATGCTTTAATACTTAATTTATATTTGTTTTTCCGGCTAAATTTAGGTCTTACTAACCATCAGAGGTTAATGTTTTGTCAAAAGCATCATTAATTCTAGATAAGTAATAAGGAATCGATAAAATCATTATTGACAACGATTTGTAAAGATAAATGGACTTTAAATAATGTACTTTTTTATATTCAAGTTAAATCAAACCCTTGAACAAACGAAATTAGTAGAGAAGTTTCTAGATTAGACATGAAAAAAAAGCTCTTTTTGTAAGGTCTTTGTGAGATCATTTTTAAAACCATAAAATTTATCTATCAATTTAGTTATAAAAAGTCATGCAAATAATACGATGTAGATTCATCTATGGGTTTATATTTATAGTATCTATCTTCCCCATACTGATTTGATGCTAGAATTCGGTCGGTTCTAAAAACTTGTCCCATCACTCCTATCCTGGCTGCTCCCGCCCCACATTCCCAATCTCGTCTACGTGCCCAACTGGTTTTCTCGAGCTGGGGATTAAAGATTCACGTCTGAGTGGAGCACTCCTCCACGGCACGAGAACGAGAATGTACATAACGTCCAGGCTCAGCTCTCTCGTGGAAAGTGCAACCCTCGGGAGGTGGACCCAGCCCCTAAACTCTCTTGCAGTTTAACCACTGGCTGGGAGGAGCACAGAACAGAACAAGAACAGAACAGTACCTAAAGCTAACAGTGCTGCTCAAAGGGAATCCCTGGTCTTGAGAAACAGACGAACACAATCGGCGAATTCCACAGACGCTGTGAAATTCAGCGACTGCGAATAAACACTCATGCTTGCATTGTTAGAGTTTACATACTGAGGAAGAATACAGTGCCATTATAACTTTAATTGCAATTAGCTCCCGTGAAGAATAGGCCTTGGGTACAGGTAATCTAAGAAAATGGACTTCTCCAATGTAATCTCACTGAGACTCTACCTACATACATTATATATAAGTAATGAATGTAGAGTCCAGTAAGATATTGTGCTTGATGTAGGATCCACATGATTTTTATTAAATATTTTCCCATTAGAGAATCATGTTCAAATTTTAAAATGTAATCACAAGAGCAGGGGAAATACGAATTTCCAAGCTTCAGAGCTTTAACGAAAAGTGTTTACGAGAAGTGTCAACTTTTGAGTTAACACATTAAAAACTACAGCTTGAACTTCTAAAAGTACATACAGTAGTTTACCAATTTCATTGCATACCGAGGTGTTTAAGCAAAAATGTCAACGTCCCCGTAAACCATTCTTGAGAGGTGCAGTGCTCGAGAAGAAATTTGCGCCTTATGCACGTATTATAAGTTGGTTGTGAGGTAGCTGTGGAAGGTGCTAGCTACAGTCTCACTTGTAAAATCAGCATGCCTCCGCGTCGACTCGAGACCGGTCGACACCGTAGTTAATCTCGCGAGCCGACGAACCCGGAAACTGAGCGACATTTCAAATATCGACCGACCCACACCAACCCTTGATATCTAAGTATTTTGCCTGACTCGATGACATAACGAGACTTAACCGAATAAACGTGTCATACGTGTCCCAAGCTTCGGAAATGTCGCGTTTTACAACTTCTGGCGAAACACCAGCTGTAAAGGCACTCAGAAATAATTGCAACGGTGGACAAAGCCCGTCTCTTGTAATAAGATGTTAACATTAACACTCATTCATAAAACGACTGCCTGCTGCTTACTCGACGCCACTTTTATAAAGCTCTTCAACGTAAAATATAGCTGTGGCTATTACAACCGGCTTGAAGCAAAGATGGGTGTTAAGTAATTATAAAATGAACTTATGTAAAATTGTTACTAAATCGTTTAATAGTCCAGGCAAATAAGCAATCTATACTATCTATACTAATATTATAAATGCGAAAGTTTGGATGTGAGTTTGTGAGTTTGTGAATTTGTGAGTTTGTGAGTTTGTGAGGATGTTTGTTACTCAATCACGCAAAATCTACTGGACGGATTTCGATGAAATTTGGTACAGAGGTAGATAATGACCTGGAATAGCACATGGGCTACTTTTTATCCCGGGAAAAAGCACTGTTCCCGTGGGAAATTCACGCGGGCGAAGCCGCGGGAAAAAGCTAGTTTCATATAAATGTTGAACTTTAAGTACTATATAAATAACTAGCTTTTGCCCGCGGCTTCGCCCGCGTGAATTTCCCACGGGAACAGTGCTTTTTCCCGGGATAAAAAGTAGCCTATATGCTATTCCAGGTCATTATCTACCTCTGTACCAAATTTCATCGAAATCCGTCCAGTAGATTTTGCGTGATTGAGTAACAAACATCCTCACAAACTCACAAACTCACAAACTCACAAACTCACAAATTCACAAATTCACAAACTCACATCCAAACATTCGCATTTATAATATTAGTATGGATTTAATTTAATATAGATATAGTTTCTGTTTGTCAAAACTAATATCATGTATATATAGAGGAATAGTACTCTTAGATAGGCTATCAGGCTATCCCGAAATTTCACGAGAGCGAAGTTCCAGCGCCGCTAGTAGATAATTTATTATTTCTTAAAAACATATTGTAGTACAATTGTGCCTAAACTCAAGACATTACTTACGGTTAGTTAGCTCTACCTATCGTTTCTTTTTTGTTTTCAAAGTCCATTTGCGACTCGAATACGAACTCTAATGAATATTCATGTGTGTCGAGTTAGCGACGCATGTGTCGGAAACAGCAATTTAGTCAAAACAAGTTGTGATTGCATGCCAAATTGATGGCTCGATGGAGCACCGGTTTGGCGGCCGGGGTAATTCGGCGGAGCGCTCTGTCCCGTGGGGAATGCTGGTACATTTTTCCATTCCCACTAAGTTTATAAAATATATGTATGTACAGAAAAATATGGACTATCAATCGTAAAATAAATATGAAGAGAAATTTTACACAGATTTTAGAGCGCTATTGCCTTATAATAATGGCAATATTTACACACTTACGTTTTACATTAACGTCATTGATTTACGAGCACTCAAAAATCGATAAAGTAACATCCTGCTGTTACTACATTTAATGATATCATCCGCCGAATTATCAACCTTAATCTGGTAAATATCATAGAATGTTTATTTTAATTTGGCATATTAATTAACATATTTTAAAAAAATATATTGTTCTGAGATGGTTAGTAGGTACTTATTTTTACAAGGTTCAGTGTAATTCTTAAAATTTATTTTGAATTATATTATATAGTAAACTAGCATTCGCCCGCGGCTTCGCCCGCGTGAATTTCCCACGGAAAGAGTGCTGTTTCCCGGGATGAAAGGTACCCTTCTCCGTACTTCTAACTATGTGTATAAAAAATTCCAGGAAGATTGGTTCAGTAGATGATGCGTGAAGAGGTGACAAACTCACTTTCGCATTTATAATATTAGTTAGGATTCCGAAACACTTTAAACTATGGAATACAACTTTATATAATCCTCTTAATAGCAGCAGGAGCTGTAAATAACGCTATTGCACCGCGCGATTGTATGCTTCAGGCAAAGATACGGACAACACAGACGCAGGCGCATTCCTGACAAATATAACTTGAAATTCAACGTGTTTCAGTGCAAATCAGACATCGTTTTAGTCATTTGCAGCAAAATCTCATCATATATTCACTAGTGAAATGAAGATGAAGTAAACTAGCTTTATTCAATTAATCTACAGCGTAACTTTTCCATCGATCTCATGTAGGTAATGTATTAACTAAATAACATTTAACATAACTCAAATACATTTTATTAGAATTTTGTGATTTTTCAGAAAAAATAATCAATTTCATGTACAACTTACGCAAAGTCATTAAAAATGTATGATGTATCAAATCTACTTCACTCTGTAATGTGCGGCGCATATGCCATATATCTCGAGCTGCAGCTAAGTGTGCTCAATAGTACCTAATGGGCTACATTGTAAGAGAGGTATTGACATAAGGTACCCTCGCCACGAGCCGAGCAGAGTGACACGAGGAATGCCCGCAGCCGTCACCTGACCCTCATATTTCAAACACTCTTGCCATTTTATTTGTTCTTGGGGCAAACGCCTCCACTTGCGCCGGTGTATTGAACCGTGCATACGAGATCGGTTACTAAACCGCACACTTTCTTAAGCAACTAACCTAGCTAGGTTCTCTGTGACCAGGGGTTTTTTGGATAAATGTAGACTTACTATAAACATTCACCAGTAATCTTACTGTTAACTGTAAAAATAGTTTAATTTTTGTAGATAATTTATCTACAAATGTATTATCTACAAAAATAAAACTATTTTTACAACTATTTCTACAATTTTGTAGAGCATACCCTTACAATTTAATTCAATAATTTTAAAATGCGATCAGATAAGTGTTTTGTTTCAATTTGTGAATTCGAGTAAACATATAATTTACATAAAAAATGTTATACAATAAAACAAATATGGAATTCTTTATCTTGGTAGAGCAACAAAAATACAGCAACAAATATAGATATAGTTATTTGATGCAGTTCTTTATTAGCTTTTTATCTAATCTAAATAACCTTTGCTTCGAAGTCTAAAGTGTGCACACAAGGTAAAAAGAACAAGAAATGACACAAGTGCACGACGAGCGACTCATCTCATACAACAACATAACTATGCATACCTACTCTCCATTATGTACACAATATCCACGAGCAAAAAACTATTTATGAATCAATTAAGGCATCAATGTCTTGTCTGGTATTGATGAATTGTGAACGCTATTTGTATTCATATTATTATTGCTCTTCGGTTTTTTATTTCCAATTTGGCCGAATACTTACACACATTTAATTATGTAGTGAGTAGATAATTTATGTGATTTATTTAGTTAACGTGCAAACTCTTCATTATTAAATAAATACACATAATTAAATGTAAGTAGTCGAAAGCTTTTAGATAGCAGATTTTGCTTACAAATAAAAATCTTTAATGAATATATGTACAAAGATATAATAATCTACGTCGATGAAATGAAATAAGGTCACGCGTAAATAAATATGACATCATGCTAATTTTATAGTTAGTACTCAAATATTATTGACGAAATTACACATCCTCCCACGGGAGGGAACAGAGTAACCCCTCTGGTGATTGATGTACAAAATATGGGCGGTGCAAATTTCATTAATAAAACTCGCTATTTTTCTTCCTTGAACCTTCTGATTAAGTTTTGATTATAATTTTTTGTCAATTTATATTACCTACCTACTTTATGTGATTTTTTTATCAAAAATATTTAAAATATTAACAGTCATATCTATGCAAATCACAACATTATTATAAAGACTTATTTCGCTCCCAACATGCTCTACTTACAAAACTTTTGACTCTATTTTTTATATTTTCAGTATGTAACTAGCTACAATATATTTACCTTCATGCTGCGGGGATAGTGGCATATTCGCAATTAATATCGGAGGTTTGATCTCCTGTTCACCGTACCTAAGTAACAATAACAGGAAGCTGACTTGGTACTACTGCGCTTTAACAAGACCCCAAATGAAACTTTCTCGTTCTCGCATCTTTTGTCAATCGAATATATAATGCATATATAATCGAATATATCTTTGGGCATCGTGATATACTTTCCTACCTCCCCCAAACTATATTTAAAACCTACATACTAAAATGCCATACAAAAACCCTGCTATTTTTTGTATGACTACGAATATTAATTGTTTAGTAAAATTATTTTTTATAACTTCTTCGGATACTTGTATTAATTTTACCAAGAATCGGCAGAAGAATAAAAAAGAGAAGAAACACTAAATAATTAAAACTAGAGAAGGTATATATCGTATCTATTAAATATTACAGATAGAGCGATAATTTATCTTCCTTATTCGGTATTGACTCACTAACGAATTCGGGAGAGCACCATATTTATTACTAAAACAATTTCTTCACAAATGTGTATGAAAAAAAAATAAAAGTTAGGAATATACGTTTTATATATATGATTTCTGAAATGAGTGAAGAAAGGGAGTGCCTGCACAAGGTTTATTTTCAGTAAACTTTTTGAATTTTGGAGTTTAATACTACTGTAAATCAGAGCTTCCCAGGAAGTGGAAGGCGCTATGCTGTTGCTGTGGAGCGGGCAGGCGTCTGCCGCCGTCGCGGAACATCTTACTCCACACAATATCCGACAATCCTGTTAACCCACTTGTACTGTGAAATGTTTATTGCGAGTATTTTCGAGACCGAGCCGGACACAGCTCACTCATTGTCCGAAGCACATATATGTACTCGGAGCTTTCTTCATTTAGCAGTCATCGTACAGAAACACACTTTATTTCACTAGACGTTCTTAACTAAGCCTTTAACATTTTTTAATGCGTGACACTATTCTAGTAACTTTTCAAAACACTTACCTGCTCCAGAATAGAGAAATAAAAAGTATAGTTATGACCAGGTTTGTTATGTAAATCTTAACATTTGCGATTTGTGAATATGAAATAACAATATGCGCGATAATACACCTCGCCCGTTAGGCAAGCTCTACCCGTGACTCAAAGGAAGAGGCTTATCGATACCGACGACTGAAACGTAAACACAAATATCGTCATTCCTATCGATATTAGAGATATTAAAAAGTTTTCACCTTGAACGTTCCTTTTTTTGACGGATTTCATTTCCATAATCTTTTTTATCAAATGTTCGTAATGGCAATCTTATCAATATTTATCAGATGCTATCTAGGTATCGCCTGCGTTGCCAGATCTTTGTTTCCACTAGTATCCTACAAAAGTTTCAATGAACACGTGTTTAATCGGTTTCAAACGAAAGTATTGGTTATATGGTAGGCAATAGTGTTATCCTTGACGACTCAAAGAATTCCAAAGATTTCGCAATGATCGTGAAGTATATTTGTGTCGATAGCCTTGCTTGTCTCACATCTCTGTCAAGTAGTTATTAAGTCATGCTTAATTTTTTTATCTTTATCTATACATATATTTTCTTTTATACATACATATATTTAGTATATAAAAACAAGTTATGATTAAAGTATTATAACATCATAAAATCGATAATCTTTGTAAGTTTGGTATCTAATCTGTTTTCAATTATTTCAGCATTAGTTTATATTTCATTAAGTCAATAAATCGTACCATGTGGCTGCACTGGCAGACACTCGAATGGGATATATAAATACGTTAACTATAAATAAAATTAGCCATTAAAAACAATCATGGTGCAGACGCCCGGTTAGCGCTCGACTCTCACTTATTCCTGCTTATTCAGTTCTAAGCTATAATAGTCCCATTAAAATAATATTTATAATTATTAAAACATTGCACACAGATTTTGCAAGAGCACGCTCAGAGCACTACGGCGAATCTACGTTATTAATGAGAGCAGGCGTAGTTTTAGTGTTTTTGTTAGAATATGGGAGAATTGCGATTTTACAAATCCGTCGCGAATGTGTCGGTTTCGCGTGCGCGTGGGCTTGGCGGCGCTCGCGGCGGCACTGCGCGCGCGAGGCACCTGGTCCCGCGCCTGCGCCGCAGCCTCCGCTTCCAGGTAGCCCGGGAGATAGATCCTCGTGCTGCACGTCCCTGCTCGCGTTACTTCGGTACCGACGACGGCCGTACTTGACATACACCACCGAGAGTCATACCAATAAGGGTGACTTGAACTCTGCGTTACTGTCTGCTTACGGATGTTACGCTCGCGAACCGCTGTATCATTTTAGATGGTATTTATAGAATCCACAGGTACAAAAATATAAGTCAATTGTAACATAGCTTTTAGGTTCTCCTTCTATGAATTTTATATCATTTTAATGGTTTTTGCAAATGATTGGATAAACAGGAGAAAAGCATGTTGTAACTTATCTATACATATAATAAAACAGTAAAAATATTTTGTCTGTACATTTAATATTTTTGACTGAAATGGATAGAGGGAGACCTAAAAAGAACAATAGAAAGCAAAAAATTTTTTTCGGAATTTCTTGTCTGTCTGTCTGTCTGTCTGTATGTATGTACGCGTTTCACGCAAAAACTACTGGACGGATTTGAATGAAACTTTTTTTGTTGTATAGCTATTAAGCCTGGGTAAAATATAGGCTATAATTCATTTTGAAAACTGGAACACCTGATGAAGAACCATAACGGAACAGCTAAACTATAAGTAATATGGAAATGGTGCCTTAACAAAAATCGTTCAACCTGATGAGCCGACTGCCGACGTATAAAAATTGAAGATCTGGAACATCTGATGAAAAGCTCCAAGAGACCAGCTACACTATAACATATATGGAAATGGCGCCTTAGCAAAAATCGTTAAACCTGATGAGCATTTTCTGCTAACGTATAAAAATTGAAGATCTGGAACATCTGATGAAAAGCTCGAAGAGAGATTTTTCATCTAAGCGAAACTCACGCGGGCGAAGCCGCGGGCGACAGCTAGTCTTACATAAAGATATCATTCCTAAAATTCCTACAAATTTGATGGAAGTAAAACTCGATTGTTCTTTCAAACTGATCGGGGAGACACTTGTGTCTTGTTATATTTTAAATTCAAGTTACTTATATGGCAAAATGGCTTTCATAACATTTAATAGTACCTAAATGAACATGAATATTATACTGTAGGGATCTAGGAACACCCTTATCTTCTGGCCGGGGCTGCGAGCAATGCTCCTCATTTGCATTCAACTCCTGCGTGACGCGCTCCCTCGTTTCACTCGAAACACGCGAAAGCCTCAGAACTCGCAGGCTTAGCCATTACAATGCATCTGATAATCTGGGCTGCCTATCCTTGTTCGTAGGTAACCCAGTTCTGCCGGTTAGTTATGGGTAACCACAGCTTCGCTATTGTCTGATTAGAAAGCGCACTGATCTGTATAATAAAATGTCGCATTTTAATGAGGAATATATATCTGTGTAGTACTTAAGTTCATACTATATACATAAGTTACATCTAAATATCAATTATTTATACGATGAAGATGAAGATGGCAATCAACAATGGTATTACTGATAGTGAAATAATAGCATAAGCTAGGTTTCGTGTTGCATGTGTTCTTAGGACTCAAGTTATCCATCCGTTGTTACTTGGATTTAAAACTCTATTTTCACTACTAGAGTTTTGAGTTTTTCTCTCCATTGACATGCCAATGCCATTTTTTTTGAAAGAATTAAAATATTAACGCTATCACAGTGTTCACCAGTAACTGGCACATTCGTTAGTAGGTAATAAAAATATTTTTTCTAAGTAATTCTGTCCCATTTTCATACAATGGAAATGACTATGTCAACGGAGCCATACATCTTAATCAAAGAGTATTCTTATCAGGAAGTGCCGTATAAGAAATGTCGAAGTTGTAGCTACCGGCGCACAATGGAACCCCGCCATACAAAGTAGTGCTCGTAACTCGATTTTCGAAAAGAGGGTATATTCAAAATTTATTTATCTTAAGTCATAAAGGAGGGTATAATGAATTATGTTTCATACACAGTCAGTATCTATCAGCTATCAATTGAGTGCCAGGCTACGTCAAACTTCAGGCAATAGCAAATTGTCATAGCACGTACCGGTGAGCAGTACATTTACTTAATTTTCATAATTGTTTAAGTTTTAAAGAAAAATCAAATTGTCTCTAGTAGATGATGATATGTAGATGATATTTCAACTTTTATATCGAATTATTGTCTGTTTTTTTTTATATATCATTTATTCATGGTAAACATTATGAACTTGAACTTTAAGAAAAAAATATTTTCTTCAACGCGCAAACTCCTTGCAAAAGTACAATTAGATGTAACTACAGAAACCTTCAGGATAGAGAAACCGAAGAGAAAAGTAAAAAGTAAGTTGCGGTTTTTCGAAATATTTTTTTTTTTTGCTATGACATTTTAATCAGGCATTGAATTTGACTAATTTGTTAGAGATTTTACTACTTATTTTAAAATTAAATGTTGATTACCAGTTTATTAAATTATAATCTGTGTAATATATCAATATTTTCTTATTATGTTTTTAAGGTAAAAGCGTTACATATACCATTACTCGAAAAAGTTGTGTGACCTACTTTTCAAAAGAAAATTTAAGTCAATGTTTTAGTAGGAAATCTACAAGGGAAAAATATGGGGATTATTTTTAATAATATTTAGTGTCATCAAATCCTATAATCTTACATAGACGATCCCTGCCAGTGTTAGAATAAAATGTTTTATTCCGAAGCTGAAGCTATCGAAATATTTACTTTATCCTGAATGAATCTTGCTTAAAAATTATTTTTTTATTTAATCCTAACCTCAATTAATATTATGAATGTGAAAGTAAGTTTGTTTGTTTATTTGTTTGTTAACTTCTTCACGCTTTATCTCTCCTGAACCAATCTTCCTGAAATTTCGCATACACACAGTTCAAAGTACTGAAAAGGACATAGGATAATTCTCTTCCGGAAAAAACCACTGTTCCCATGGGAACTTCACGCTAGAAGCCGCGGGCAAAAGCTACCTGTTAGTTTTTGAACTTTACGTACCTATTTATTTATTGATATGCAGTCACCAATATATCAATCGTAATAAAATAATAGTTTCTTTTAGAAACGTCCTAATCTCAATCTGTCAAAATAGAATCTCTATTCAAGTAGTCACTTATTATGTTGACTGTACAAGTGAACTGTTCATCCATACCTACTTCCATACTAATATTTCTTTATCAACTGTCTGTTTTTTACGCATTCGCGGCAAAACAGCTTGATCGATTTTAATGAAATTTGGTATATAATTAAAAACCTGCGGTCAAATATAGGCTACTTTAAAAATATCAACGCCCAATACGCTGCAAACGGGTTGAAAGTTTGTATGAAAACACTTAATATACTTCGGCCGCGGGCGTAGCCGCGGGCAACAGCTAGTACTATATGTAGCACTACAAACTGTTTCTAATGTGTCATATTTAATTCCTAAATACATTTCATTACTTAATTACACTGGTTATAGTTTTGAGCACCGGGGTCCCAGTGTGCGGCGGTTGTCGACATGAAATATAGCGTAGTTATCGCACACGAATTTGTTTGTACAAGCCGTCAATGGGTGACGTCACTAAAAGACCGTTGACTCTGAATAACGGACTACACTATACAACTACAAAGAGCCCCTTATAAGATTTTTTTGATATTATAGAAGATTTCTATTCAGAACGCTACTCCGACTACACATAAAACAAAATTCAAAGTTTATAAAAAATTACTTAGCTCATAGATTAATCATAGGTCTATCTAGATCTATGACTGAGATATGTCAATAATTTTAAACTTTCGACCAATGCTTAGAAAAATCACATTGGTTTTTCCAACCCACAGCAGCGTGCGAACAAATTCCCCATCAATATGAGCGATCGGAACTTGAATGCCTTTTCTTATCGTGCCTTATCTCATTTTATCGATTCTCTTATCCAATCCTTTTCTTCTACCTTGTTTTAAAACATTTAATTTATAGTATGTGGGCAAGACATCCAAATAAAACCATGTTAGAATTCGAGTTATCTCTACAGCCTCGTTTCGAAAAGGAATGTTCCGATCGTTTGTACAAAAACAATTTGATCAAATATTAATAGGTGAGTCGAATGCACGACTAATCGGGAATTCAATAAATTATTCCGATATGATATCTAGAGAGCGCGAACTACATTTAGTGGGAAACCGCACTAGCGACTAAATTACAGACTCGTATAAATTTTGAGGACCAAAAGGGCCTAACGTACAAAAATGTAAGTGGAAACTAACTCGTAAAGGATGTGTATAAGTACTCGTGGCATCCGCCTGAAGCCGGGATGCTGCGCACGGCCGTTTGGATAGACGAGAATTGAAAACTAACTTCGACAATATAATTACACAATAATTTTGTAAAAGACTTTTTGATAATTAGAAAGTTAGACAGTGGATATTGTTTTCAATGAAAATACAGCATGAAATATTCCGGAGATATTGTATAAACATTGAATTATATTGTATAACATGCTGCTGATTACAAACTATGACATACCTATAATATATTAATTAACAAATTCCCCGCCTCAGTGCCGTGAGGGCGTTGTGTACATGTGTACTTACTTACATAAAATAAAAATATTTACACATTGGCATTGCTGATTGTGCCCGATACCAGCCTTATTGGATTCTCGTGTAAGTCCGGATGGATTTGCCGCAATTTATTATTCACATCCCAAATACAGTTATTAAACGGGACGTGAGAACCGTTTCCATCTTTTATTTTTATAAACAAGATATGGGTATGGTATATTTTTACCAAAAAGATTTTACTAAGAAGCTGCAGATCATTGTCTCTTCAATCAATAAAACATCGCACACAGGTTCGATATTTTTTATTATTTATCGAATTGTTACTGCTGTAGATACTCAAAGAGTTGGTTGGTATCTGTTGCTTGCGTGTCTCGCTCTGGGACTCCTACGCCGAGCTTTTATATTTACGAGCGTTTTACGATTCAATTTACATTTAAAAAGCAAATAACGGATTTCAAGTTATATTCGACTTTGAACATTGCACAGTACCTTCACTAAAAAGCAATTACACAGACAGTATAATATGTCTGAGCATTAATATTCGCTTACAAAATTGTAATAACATACGAGTGAACAACTATATAATATTACCACACACGCTGTTTCAAAATTTAGTTTTATTGTTTTTGTCGCATAAATACCACTTTTAACAATAGTTAATTAGGTAGGTATTTTTGAACCTTTAATGTCCCACTGCTGGGCAAAAGTAGCTGCTAGGTAGGTATCAAATTATTTATTTCAAAATTAATTATTTACATATTGTACATAATATGTTTGTATACATAAATGAGGCTTGCGGGAAACAATACCGCCGACCGCGACCGGTACGAGTTTTCTGATATCATTCAGTTCATTTTATGAAATGGGAAATTTTACGACATGGAGATAACATAAATACCATTATGCCAATAGAGGTGAGCTTTCAATTTTTTAAAGGACATTCTAACATTTTACGATTTGATCAATGGTGCATGACCGAATCATGAACTATTGACGTTGACGATTTAGCGATATGGTCAAATTTAGTTGAACATTTCATGAAATGGGCAATTTTACAATTTGGACATTACATTCAAACCACACTAAAGCCTTATCTGCTCCCAATGTATGGTTGGGCTAATAGGAGGAATCTTTTCAAATACGAAGTTATCAACATCAACATAAAAATTTCAAACTATAAATTTTTATTTAAATACTTTATTCTAAAAGCCTCTAAACAATAGGGTACAATCAGCTTTTTGGCACTACCGAATGATCAAAACTAACCATTACTGCCTAAGATTCGCCGAAAGAAATTCTGGTTCAGTATTCACCTCATCCGACACAGCACGTTTATTCATTTCCTTTGTGCCTCGAAAAAATCATTGATACATCGACACAGACGTGATCGGACGTCTAATATTGCAATGAACTTAACAAAAGGGCAAAATATTCCAAAAGTGGCAATCAGTCATCTCAAGTTAATATCAATATTTTACCTGCCTGCTGCTATGTAAACATCTCCGGGTGATAAAAAATATGAAAATGTTTCCAAGCAATTTATTTTTAACTAGCCTTTGCCCGCGGTTTCGCCCGCGTGAATATTCCACATGAACAGTGTTTTTCCCGGGATGAAAGGTACCGTATATGTCCTTCTTAGTACTTCTTCTAACTATGTGTATGCGAAATTTTAGGAAGATTGTGTTCAGTAGATAAAACGTGAAGAGGTAACAAACAAATAAATAAACAAACAAACTCACTTTCGCATTTATAATATTTT
>CM031567.1:9813630-9870006 GCA_018467065.1 Ephestia elutella
TTACTTTAATACAGAGTCTTATTTATTTGCTGTTAAAACCATATATATTTATTAATTTATTTTTTTACAAAAATATCAATTTTATTTAAGTCAATTATACAAAATCGTAGGTAGTCAAAATATTTCATCTATAAAATTTGTCATACAAATTCGCATCCTAAAATTTAATTACAACCCGCCCCTTAAGCGTTTCTGGTGCAAAGGTGCCCAGAACGCTTGCCGCGTTACCGCGCTGAATCGCTATGGCCATCCTTTGCACCAGAAATGAGCCAGAGCGGGAGTCCCAAATGTTCACCACTATCCGTTGCCCTATCTCCTTTAAAAGGCCGCTTGGCGTCCGATCCCCAGCTGCCCCATGGTCTCCACGGCTATGGGCACAAAGATGTATTTTGGCTCCATAGCCGCACATTGCTTCTCCCGTTTTTTAATGTACGCATCATCAATGCCGCCGCCGACAAGGCGTGCATGCAATGCGCCCTAATGTGGCTGATGGCCACCGTGCTGACGCAGGTCGCGTCCCAGATTAGGCATCTGCCGTGCCTCCACGGCACCAGCGTCAATCCGTCAGGCCTCTTGCCATCCGACCTGCTAAGGCCTGGTGGCTCGAGCATGCAGGGGTACGTTGGCAGTGACGAACGCCCTGCGGACTATATCATTGAGCATACGCATGATGCCGCAGCAAACTACAGAGCAACGACGACAACTCAGCGCATGATGGCGAAATTATCTCCACCATGAATACTGCAGGCGCATTGTGGCGGTTCACATACTCTACTGCCCAAGCGGAGTACCACGGCTACCCGCATCGAGTCGTCGTCAAGTAATGTGCCCAAATAAGGTGACGGAAGAGCATGCAGCCGTACCCCTGATTCTGGTTGGGAAACAGCTTTAAGCCTTGCCAAATCCGCCCCTGAAGGCCGGTGCCCAGCAGCTCCTTATGGACCTTCTCTGAACCAACGTCATCCCAGGCTCGCTGGACCGAAAGGGAAATTGGGCTTGGCGCACCCAAGTTGTCGGTCGCCCAGGCTAACTCCAAATCGGATACATAGGGTATGCTTACCTTGCTACCTTTAGAGGAAAGAATAGTAGCAACAAGGCCAGCAACCCCATGCGCCGACGCCAAGAAAGCGAGCATGCCAACATCATGAGCACACCGCACACCGATGCCCCCTAACCGTATTGAAAGAGCAGCCTGTTTCCACACTTCAGTCCCGTCAAGCTGGACATTCAATATCGAATTCCACTGTGGATTTTAAAGGTTATCAAAATCGGAAGTCTCTTTGAAATAAAAGCCAAGAGTTCAGGGCGGTTCAGAGCAAAAAGCTGAGGTTTGGGCAACGCAAAATAAGGTCGTAATAGTATTAAAGCTACGTGGGCTGAGATATTCTGCAAACCAACTCCTTAGCCATCAGCAACAACTGCCTACGAGAATTGATGGCCTCAGGAACACTCAACAAAAGCGGAAAATTACAAGAGAGAGTAGTTTTTGATGGTTCCCTGAGGCCGGGAAGTGAAGTGAAAAAATGTGCAGAGTGGGAACGTGCCTCAGAACTGCACGGGAAATATTCGCATTTCGAGGTGTTCACTGAATGATTCACTTCCTTAAAGCGTGGGATCAGGGTAAGCAAGTCCCCATACACGGTCTCTAGTTCCCCGCCGAGAGTGCCGCCGTCTAGAGTACCATATATTTAACGGAGACTTTAGATCTGAAACTATTTTGTGAATAGACAGGCTGAAAACTAGCGGATGAAGCGGATCCCCCTGCTGGGCTCCCACCTGTGAAAGTATCAGGTTATTATTGTAGACAAGGTTCGATGGGGACTGATACACTTGGTAAAGAAAAGGGTACAAAGATGGTAATTTGTCCCTGACCTCACACAACAAGACATCCCTTTCTAAAGTATTAAAAGCATTATAGATGTTAACTGGCACGACGCATTTCACATTGTCAGCATCTGCCACAAATGCCCGCGTGCTATGGATATCCGCCTCGCAGCCAAGGCGAGTGCCGAAACCCAACTGATGTGGCTGAAGGTATTCCGACATTATCTCTTTAACGGCGCAGCATGCCACCAGCTTGGCTGCCTAAACGCCTAAATACGCTGCCAATGGCAATGGGTCTTAATCCCCCGTCTTTTTGTTGACAGCGCGCAAAGGGGCCACTCCGTACAGGTAAGGACAAACCTGATATTAACTCGTCCACTCAGCATGAAGTTTTGATAACCTGGTTAGGCTTTCCATTAATCGACGTCCATTTTCACCACGCGCACTGGCTGGAAGTTAGCTCCTTCAGATGGCCCGGGCGAATACCATCTGAGCCCGCTTAGCTGAGCCACTGTAAAAGGAGGTGAGCGCAAGCGTGACATCATCCACGATGAAGATGATTCAGGGGGTGTATCCAGATGTGTCAGGCGCCGGCGGCGAGCTAAGGGGACGCGAGGGACCGGGGATTATGCTTAAGCTTCAGCGCAGCCAGCGTGTCAGGGCCTCGTTTTGCCCTAGAGTGTCATCCGATACCAATAAACAGGACAGCTCCTCTCAAGTCGCCCTCGAAAACCTTCGATTCAATAAATTTTTTCAGGGTAGGCAGCGAGGCCTGAAGAGCCTTCCGCCGCGATATCTGATACGTCCTCGAACTTATTGTTTCCGAAGATGACTCGATGTTACTCTTGACGCTTAAATGTCGTATATTACCTGGTAAGGCCTTTGAAAGGCACTCTAAGTGCTGTGTATGCAAAGGAGAGGAGTGCGAACCAGTCCGTCCACCTCGTTAAGATTCGACGCACCTATCCACTATCTCACTTAGCTTACCCGCTGCCTGGTTACGCGCGCCCTGTAGGAACATGCCTAAGCACTTGTGTACTACCCTTTAATCCAGCAAGCGCATCTAAGGACATTGTCGATGGCGACGCCGACGGCGTAGCTTTGTCCAAGGGAAATACCCGAGACGCCGGCGTCAGCGGGTCGAGGTGCTTACGATTGAAGAAGATACCCTTGTGTTTGCGCCCTAATATGAATCTTGAGACCGTGCGAACTAAAAGTGCGTAAAGACCCTGGAGCCAGTGAGGACAAGTCAACATAGGAGATGAGGAACTCATTTTCAATTAATTAATCTATACAAATTAAAGTAATAATAATAATTAAATTCAAATTAATAACAATAAACATCTCACTGATAAAATCATTTTGACATCCATTTAAAACGAATTGAATTAATAAATAAATTAAAATTAACTGGCATACATCAAATATAAAATCAGTATTACTTTAGGTCAACCAATAAAATCTATGCAGGTACGACCAGTACCTTAACATCTAAGTCAGTATACTTAAATATACAAAAAAATATGTATACACTATTAACTATATGTAGTATTCAATATTTATTATTTATTCAATTTTAGTACTAAATATTTTAATATAATTTAAGTAATTGATTACATATTACTCAATTATCCTGCAAGAATTAATTCGTAGTCAATTGAAGTCACGATGTTAAAACGACGTCACTCGGTCCGTCGTCGTGAACAGGTTATTCCAGAGCACTGGCGATGAAAAAATATTATGGCCCCGCTTTAACAGCTCTTCTTGTCAGTAATGCCTCTTACACTTCTTGAAATTATATTTTCAGTGAACCAGAATTGCTGGGAAATTGTGTCTAATGGCAACACTATACTTATGTCAGATTCAATATGACATTGGCGGTTGACTTTGACAGCCACTTCATTTCTGGTATGAACTGTCAATTGATTTTGACGAGTTCAATTATTCGACCAATGTGGGTGAGGTAACACGAACATTTGTCAAAATTGCTAAATCGGAGGGTTATAAAATTGTATCTTATCTTAGATGTTTGTAGCTTTTTCCAATGGTATTTCCCTTGTGGGAGAACACTTCCGGAGTAGCTTGAGGTGTTTGTAATATTGGAATGATACCACTTTAATTACAAAATAACTTAGATTTCAGGGAAATAAAAAATTAAAAACTGAGAACGTATGTTAGCTTATACAACAAGGCAGTGTTGTTGTGTTCTTTATACTATATAATATTAAAAAGAGGTAGAGTTTGTTTATATGAAGTAATCTCTAGATCTACTAGAAACTTGATTTTGAAAATTCTTTCACACATAGATAGCTACAATATTCCTGAGTGAGTGACATATGGCTACAATTTATGTACGTGAAGATACCGAGCTTTGAAACCAGGGCGAAAGCGCTTCAGTCGTAGTATACGTCTAGATACAGTAACTTCATGTGCAGCAGAAAGAAATGTTTGGTATTTAGGTGAGCTGTTGAAAGAAACTTACTTTTATTAGCTAAAAATGACTGACAATCTAACCACTGATCGCAGCTACAAGAAATAAAGAAAGTTCACAATCATACAACTAAAAACCCTAACTAAAGAGTGAAAGTTCACGTGTATGCACTATCGTGCTATTTTTTTGTGATCGCGTCATTTTGCGGTAGAACCATGTAGGGTTTTAAGTAAACAGAGAAAGTTAGTATCACGCACACGCTCAAGCTCTACCATGGTGATCTACTCTACCTCTTAGGAAATGCTCATAGCTTTATAAAACTATGTTTACGAACTTTCATTTTGATTCGTTTTCAAAATGGCTAAGTACACAGTGCAGTGCAGGTATCTTTGTAATTTCTAAGCTGAATTCTCTTGTTTATTTTCAATTTAGGCGGGGCATTTAAATTTTTTGCTGCGACAAATTCACTACCAACCATGATTCTTATACTTACATTATTTTGATGTTTTTAGACATCCATATATATAAAAAAAAAGAATTTTGATGATCCGATATGAAATGGGAGGGGTAAAAATGCAAACTATACTGAATTGCTCGTAAACAAAAAAGTTTACAATAGAGATTACTGTTTATGCACAATTAATTAATAAGACTTCATTTACCTGTAAATAAAAAGTTGGCCGGTTCTATAATAAGGCTTTCTACTCATAGAAATGTATTTCTTAACGTTATAAATGTCAATATGGTTTTTATTTAATTACAGGAAATCGGGTTCTATAAAACGTGAGTCGTTTTTTTAAAATTAAGATTGAATAAATTCACATTACGTACGAAAATATACAATTTTCTCGACTGTAAGAATAAAAAAAAATAAAAAAAAAGTTAATAAAAAAAAAACTGTTGTAGTCACCCTTATAAAAATTGAGGATATGGTTCATTACAATAGTATACGAATAATATATAAAAGTCACCATTGCCTGGATTTTTTTGTTTTTGTACGCAAGGTGTTTTAAAAGTATCAAGAAATTACTAACTCATTAAAAAATCCAATTTTCGGATTGTTATTTATTGGTGATTTTTTAAATCAAGCTTTTATTATTCGTAAGGAAACATGTAACAAAAAATCACCCTGGTAGGATTTTTTGTTTGAGAGTTATAACAATATGAGTCTTATAATAGCGTTTAAAAAAAAAACGGCGGTGGTGATTTTTTTTTTACACTTAAATTTGCAGTTGTAATATCATAATCTATGTAGTTTATAAAAATCACCATCGTAGGATTTAATGTGACCACCTCCATACAACTGAAAATTCACAGCCCCGACTAATTCATGCATAATTAATTAGATTTTAACCGCATAATATCATCGATAAAATATTACAAGTACATATAATATGTTGAATCGAATTTATTCAACAGAAAATGAACATATACTTATCTAGTTACTTATATTGTAGCCCTTTGATCTGAAGGCACATACTTAGTTCTTCATCCGCCATTGTATGGAAATTTAAATATTTATTTATATTTTCCGTAAACTTTACTAAGAAAGACTTAGTACATAGCTATAAAGGCTTGATATGCCTGACAAAAATGTTTTTTGGCGAAACGTTTTCATTCATTGGACGCTATCGTTTTTGCTTCGTTTAATATTTCTTAATTGAATATTTCCGTGTATTGCTGATTCCGGGAGACCACCCGCGCCGTGAATAATGAATTCGCCGTCGTGTATATCGTATTTAGCCGATGTACTCGTACGGGTATGGGTATGGCTGCTGGGAATCACGTCCGGGTATTGCAGGCCTCAAGCGCACGCGCAGCGCAGAGCATGAACTATGTGGACCCGTGACCTGTCTCCAATTTAAGGACATACCTATTCTCTTACCATTTAGGTAACTTTACTAGTGATGTCTAGCATTTCTTAATATAACTGTTGTTTAGGGCCATTTTAAATTATCTTTAACTACTTAGCTAAAGTAATAAAGTTCAAAAAACTCAAAACTTATTTCTCTCCAACTTATAATTATAACCTCCATTACATCTTTTTAATAAAACATCTATTTATCTTCGTTAAACACTTAACAAGGCCTTTCATTGAATTAAATCTTACTAGATACGGGTCAAATTAACCCGAGATACCCTACCCGCTAACCATAACTGATTGTTAGGATCGTGAAGAGTCCCAAATTCCCTGAATCGTGGTCAGGAATCCATTTAATCTTTTCAGTAAACAAAGGGCTTAACGATAAACGTGAATTATTTCCCAAATTATATTCTTTGTTTGTCCTGGAAAATGAGCACACAATGGCCGAGTGGCAGAGGCTGCTTGCGGCTTTGTTTATTCGGTGTTGAAACTGTTCTGACGTCATGTAGGTGTTCATGCATCTGCGTGAGCACACCTAAAAATCTTAACTCGACTATTCACAGTTTAACAATTCAGTTTTACAGTGTCGTCGAATTCTGTACTAGTAATGTTTTCAAGACAATGTGGAATAGATAAATAATAAATATGCATGAACATGTCTAAGTTAACTGTATAAGAGATAAGTACAGACGTAGTGTTAGTTAATTCTGAATTTAAAAAGGTTAATTCTACTAACTAATATTATAAATGCGAAAGCTTAGATATTTATGAGTTTGTTTGGATGTTTGAACCATAGACACAGATATAAACTATTTTAGTCTGGGGGACTGTTATATACATTAAGATTTTTGTTTACTCGCGGAATTTCTTACATATTGAACTCAGTGACAAGTTAATTATTCAATGTGTCAGCAGCTGAAGAGTGAAAAGAATGAAGTGATGAGGGGATGACGTCAGCAGATGAAAGCTCAGCTTGGGGTGCCGCGTATCAAAAATGTTGGGCAACATAAACCATAAAAGTACTATCTGAGTAGATCAATTAATAACTATGATTTTATCTTGATTGACACTCGACAAGAATACTGGTTGTGTGTTTGTAATTTTAGGTTTAATTTATGTACCTCTAAAATTATAAAACATTACCCCTTATTCATATCTACTTAAAACATCAAATTCTATTCTGGGTTTTCCCGTTTAGTTAGTTGTTTAAACCAAGTAAACGATGGGCATATCAGCAGTTAAATCTGAGCCTGAGATTAAGCAAAACAATTCTGATATGCAAATTCGGTAGCCATGAAAAATTAGAGCACCATAAAATACTGTAATGTTGTTGTCTGAATATGGACAATAAAAACAATTTAGCACTTCTGCGAAGGTCAGTCGCAGGAATTGTTGAGGGCAATTGAAAATGTGCTCAAAGCATTACACGTGCGTGCAGGTATTCCACACAGAGAGATTAAAATTTATAAAAGAAATAGTCGTGATCAACTCGTCCTACATAAATAATACCTACCATGCAATGGATCTACATAAACTTAAGAGGCAGGAAACCAATATATGACTTAAATTCCTTTGTTGAGAACGAAATTCGTTACAATTCCTTTAGTGGGTTGATAATTATCTGGGCTCCTAGTCCGTCAATTTAATTCACTCTGCGTCGATAAGTATCTGTAAAGACCTCCCACGTGGCGGCCTGTGAACTGAGAATTATCATCCATAACATGCTGCCGCCGAACTAACTTGGCCATTTGGATAATTGCCCTCCATTCAACCGTGAATTGGTAAGCAACTGAAATGTTCAAACATGAAGCAAGTGTGCCTGCCTGTAGTCACTGCCTTATAACAATAAACTTTCCAATTATTACTCTTATTTAAATGGTAACCTACTCATTTGTATACCTATTAGTTTAATTAGAAAATCTCAGTAAAAATAGGAGCTATCGAAAATATTTCGGATATATTTATGTTTATTTTCATAAAATGTAATTAAACCTTTTATTGTACCATTTCATATAAAGGTTTAGAATATGCGGTTTCCTAACAATTGAATGTCAATGCATGTTATGATAGGGGCGACCAACGGCGACGACGACGGTAACGTTGTCTCCTGATGCATTCACCCTTCATTTCACTTCACAAAACTGTTCACTTCACCCACTTGAGTTTATGAGCACAATTTGTCCGCTAGAAAATAGTCAAGGGTTATTTTTGCGGTCGCATTGTGTTGGGTTCGGAGACTAATAAATCATGTTGCCTGCACTCCAGGCTGGCTCCGAGTACACCAGGTGGTCGGAACTATTTTTACTTACTGTTTATGCACCAATAAGGGCATAAAATTTATTTTATGACTTCCATTCAAACGCGTTTGATTCATGGCAAGGAGTCGTTCAATGGGTTTTATTATTGGGTTTGTTACAATTGCCGCGAAGAATAAATTCAAGCTCCAGAAATCAGTACTCGCGCAGTGTTGAATGTAAATAGCACCTTGGGGAAGTGGATGGAAGTGAAGCCGCATGCTGGCAGCTGCTGGCGTGTTTCGCGAAGCGTGATATTTTTTGCGGGGCCCGATGTTTTGCAATGCTCGACTTGAATTTCAGTAACGAAACTCCACCTAAACTCCAATCAGCTGGTGAAGATACACGATAACTTGAATATTTTAAACCTAATGTAATAAACCGGCTTAACCTTTTTGCTCAGTGTATTATTTAAATGGTAGTTGAAGCCGCTGTTTAAATTGAAAAATATAATATTTTTTCAATTCGAAAAACAAAAAAGTCTAGTAAGTATTTCCAGCAATTTCATTCAAACCTTTTGTTGTTCAAATGATAATGTCAACTAGATATAGGTAGTTAATTTGTATTCAAAAGCCGGCACTAATGTATTGCGCATCAATCATTATGAGGCCGCTCCTGCGCCGCTCATTAGAGGCATGGTTAGGTTACATCAGGCAGGTACTGTATGCGAGTGTGAGCTACTGGTACTGCTGCTACAAACTAGAGAACGTATAGAAAAAGGACTTATGACTTGTCCCCATTATAGACCATCCATAACGAGCCACAACAAATATCCAAATAAAAAATTACATATATTAGTATAATCCAAAGATAGGCGCCTTGTAGACTCCACAAAAAGTATACTTAATAAAAAGTATATGTAGATAGATTGACATATATTGATAAAAAGAACAATCTGTGCGCTCTACACTTTGTGCCGGTGTCCAGCACTTAATCTCGCTTTCGGTAGGAAACCGCTTCTTCAGTTAGCTAAAACTATCCGACATAAATCCATACTTATACTCAAATGTTGTTTATATTTTATTTCACCGATTCTTACGTCATGTTCCTCAGGCCAATAGACGATGACTAATCCACACCAAAATGAGCCCAAGCTCGCACCATTCGTATCCAGCTAGACAATACAACGCGTTCGAAGTCTTTGTCCGTCATCGGCGACGTGTGTGAAGTAATCTGGTTCCCAGAGGCAGGCGGCGCTGACGGAAGGTCCTCGGATCTGCCTCGGAATGCGCCGTAAATCATTGCGAGTATCGGACGCGCCGCCATCGATACCGCCCCACCATAAAATAACCATTGATTAGAATAGATACTTCGAGTTCACTTTCGTTACGATACGACGACGCATCTGACTTTTTTCGAAATCGATATATTTTTTCCTCATCTTAAATATAACCCATTTTTGAAACGACAAAAAATGCCTATGTAAGGCCAAGTCCAATGATTGCATTTCAAAATGTCTAGGATGTCTTAGGCCAGCCAAGTATTTTCTTTCCCTTCGAACTTAATGAATGATCATCATAAAGTTCCACTTAAACTTTATTTAGGTACTCTTCTGCAGTTTTGTTGTTTTGTAACTTCACTGTCCCATAATGAACACATTTATAAACTTCTAACAAATAAACTTTTTATTTACTCTATATTACTACGATACAGTCGACACCCTCCTTTTTTTAAATTAATGTACCATCTTCGAGCAACAACGCGCGGAACAGTCCATGTTGTTCTATGTACACCAACCAATATTTATTGTAAAAAATTGGAATTTGAAAACGATTGTAATGAATTTTTAAGTTTTATAATTTTTTTAAGAAATTCCCGCTGCCTTTGGTTCACCGGTGATTAACCATAACCATGTCTCTGGGGGTGTACTGGCGACTATTTTGACATACCTACTTGGTTAGTAAGATTATTGTGAAGAAATTGTGTTATAATTATAACTATTTGTCCCCTGATGATGATGATGATAATAAAGCTCATCTATGAATCAAGTATAATTATAAGATGTCAATGGGAACAGATGAATGATTGCGAGCGGGTTGCGCAGATGCAGCGGTGCGAAACGGTTTCTCGCGGTGTCAACCGTGATGTCAACCATAGACGGTTCCAAAACCGAATACTTACTTGAAATCGAATACTTTTTTACATTAAAATATAATGAAATCGATAGCTGGTATTGTCGTAAAACTATACAGTCACTTTAAAGTACACCTACTCAAGGTAGGAAATAAGTAAATGTAATTTAACTTACGTAACTGTAACTAGATATGTCCAAGCTCAACAAAAATTCTATTGATTTGTTTGTCAAAACTAAATCAAAAATTATGATTTGTCATGTAAATTGTAATTTTAGACTTGTAGTGTTAACTTTTCATTAGATCCTTTTCCCAAAGGAAAAAAATATATACTGAAAGATCAAAATTATAAAAAAAAACTACATATCCACAAAAGATCCGTAATTTAATTTTACTAATTTTGCAACAACATCTCAAGACGGCTTGTAGAAACTTAATCGATTTTAAACAGACAAGAAGTGAAAATCTGTTTAACACATCACCCATTGTTTCCTATTGTTTTTCGAGAGAGAACAAAATAAGAAATTACCTAACAACATGAGGACTGTTTCTAAATATATTCGACAAGCTATACAAGGAGGCACCGCATTCGTGGCAATTTAGAAAAAAAAGCAGAATGATTTATTTAAATAAATCGTTTGAAATGTTCTACGAGGTAAAACTATTTAAAAAATACATGTGTAGAACAAAAAATGTAGAGTCAGTCAAGGAGTTTTATGGTTTAATGAAAGAGACGATTGCTATATGGCCATATATTATTGACATAGATATGCTGATAAGGTGATTGAACAACAATCATGTTGATTTGATTCCGACCAAGTTAATTATGTGCTCGCAGCACAACAATCAAAGGAGCCGCCGCTGAAAGGGGGTATTGTTCGCAACGCAACAGAGACTCACGCGCATCATCTCTACATACGCTCTTAATTATCTTATAAATGTATAGGATAGATGAATGAATACACTGGCACAAAGACTCGATTTGTACGCAAGCACAATATAGAAGTATATAATGTACAAACATGATGTTCAACTACATCTATATATTTTTGTGATAGGTAGAGATAGAACATAAAGCTAGGAATTATTAATATAAATAATATGATAACAATAATAGATAAAAATATTTTGGACTATATATATTTCACGGTATGAATTATTTTAATGTAAGTTTTGCCACTGAATTACTTGATTTAATGAACATAAAGGTAGAAAGCTTTTATTCGACACAACTCTAGGCACTAAAACTAACACAAACGTACAAAATGCTACCAATAAACAAACCAAGAATGAAGTTATTTTTATGTGACACTTAGATAATAGATATAATACTAATATACAATACGTAAAGTTCAAAATCGTGAACGACTCTATCTACTTTTATTGCGCAGATGCAAACGAACGCTTTCTTTCATTAATATTCTTGATTACCTGCTAATAATTTAACGTCTAAGAAATCGTGTGTAAGTATGTACATATTTACTACAGCTATTTGACATGATACGTAAATTGGTAAACTGCTATTTCTATAACGTACTAGACTATTAAATTGTATTGATTAACAGTCTTGAATTTTTGTAAAAAAACATTGTTTAAAACGTATTTCTCATGTCGAAAGCTACTTAGTAGCTTTATGTCAACGATTATTGAATTAGGTGACAATGAACTTGGTTTAGTTGCAGAGGCGGCGTGGGTGCTGCACTTGTTCTTGCGCAATCCCCTGGGAAGAGGCGCGCGCGCATATGCACTGCGACAAAACCACACCATACAGACTGCCACTAATACATTAGCATTCTACCGTTACATAAACTACTTGACTTCCCAAGGCGACCCAACTATGTCCCACATACTAAATAATATCGACGCTCAGCTCAACAGCCAACTGCTCACGTCTACTTATTGTCGACATCTTGACATAACTTAAGTATGTATGTACTGTACATACCTAAACCACAGTTCAGCCTAGACAAGTTTACATTATCTATTTAAAATCACCTCAAGCTATAAGTTTATTTCTGTAGCCTTCTTATAAGGAAAAAACAGACCTCATTTCATTCAATTGAAATCCATTTTTATAACTTTGATTTTCTATTGTTTTCTTAAAATTGCACACTTTTTTTATAGAAATAGAAAAATGTTGAAAGGTTGAAATTAATTCCATACTAAAAACTACCTACCTATACATGTGAGAATCCCTGCTTAAACAAGTATATGTGTGTCCCATGGCATTGCATGCCAGCGCAGCAGTGATAACATCGGCTCACGAGTGACCCGCGGCATCAATTAAGGAGAGTTCAGAATTGACACTGCGTAGAATTGTGTGCATACCTACTCTCAAGCAAGAATGTGTACTCTTTACTACATACAACTCAAAGGAGTCTTAGTACAAATGACGAAAGTTTCGAAGGCTACGGGGCTCGCTGACACTCACTTTGCAAATAGCGTCTTAATTACGGTTGACTAGGATCAATGTTTATAATATCACTAGCCTGAGGCTTTGCCCGCGTGAATATCCCACGGAAACAGTGTTTTTTTCTCGGGATGAAGGTACCATGTCCTTATCAGGACATTAAACTACGTGTATGCGAAATTTCAGGAAGATTGGTTTAGTAGATAAAACGTAAAGAGGTATCATATAAACTCACTTTCGCATTTATCATATGAGTTGGGATTGGGATTAAACTATTGCATTTGATTTGGTAACACAATAGTTTTCAAGATAAGACTCTAGTCCCCGCCCCGCCACCAGTAAGTAGTATAAAAATATCGCGGATTCATCATGTGCTAAAGATGTGCCAAAGTTAATAGGTACCTACTTAACCTTCGACCGCACACCTATTCAGGAAAAAAATACTTGGAGATCAAACAAAATCCCATCTATGTCCTCTATTATTTTGCACAAGCGGCATGAGGGCGCAGACAGAATGTTTCCGCCACACGGCTATTCTATCCAGCCAGCCGTTACTTGTAACGAGTGTCGCATGTCGCACCTTCAAATCCCCTTTAGATAAACCTCAGAGTCCTGATGAGCTAACCAGTTAGTAACTTCGTCGGATTGTACCCTTACAAGTATCCCTTTCTTTAGGAATACTTTTGAAAAAATGTAAGCGAAAGATTAAATTTATGTTTCTTTTTATTCTTCTCTTCCTTTTTAAGAGCTGCGCTCTTGTCGGTGGAGTATACGCCACACCTCTCTATTCTCTGCTTTACTTTTAAGGTCTTGATACGACACGACGCCTGCCTTCTTTTAAAGTTGGCTTAAATAACTCTTTCTTGGTCTCCCTGGACCTCTTCTTCCCTTCACCTTTCCTTCAATTAGATATATTTTTAAATAGGTCATCGTGTCGTATCAAGTGGCCAATCATTCTCCCTCTCCTCTTTTCATTTACAATCTTCAGCACTTCCTCGTTAGTTTTCCTTTCTATCCAACTGATTTTTTCTATCCTTCTCCAACACAACATCTCAAACGCTTCTAATCTATTGGTACCTATCTTGTTTTGTGAGTGACCACGTTTCGCATCCGTATATAATGCTATTATGCTCCAGATATAGGTCTTTTTTTATTAACTTAAATATTTTCTATAATTATATAGTTTGAAATAATACCTTGTCGATATCTGATACTCTTGAAGCCAGTTCGGTGATAATTTCTCATTTGGTTTCTTAACACTTGGATGAGCATCTACCACCCAAGAACGTTATTCAACTAAATAAGCAATTTGGCTGAAATCACAAATTATTTTAGTACGTACGTAAGTAAGTAGAACTAGATTACTGAAATACTTGGTAATAATTATATGTTTTTAAGTGTGTATACATATATTATATAACGATACCTTGCTAAATCTTATATTTTATTGGAAAAAGCTGAGGCTTCAAAAAATGGTCCCCATGAAAAAAATTTAAGTTTGTGCGAGTGTGTTACAAAAGAAACGGACAATGGCAGAATGAAGTGTTTAGATTTAGATTATGAATTACTGTAAGGTGTTTATTTTCTTTAAGATAACATACATTGGAGAAATAAAAAAATGACTGAAAAAATTGCATTATTCGGTGGGTGGTCGCGCGGCTCACTGCACCAATTACATGCACCCATTGTGCTCATTAGCCGGGTGCTGGCGTGGGAATCACAAGCTATGTCCACTTACGAGCACCATCAATTTCATCCAGCAATGTAAGTTCATGATGTACGTCATGAAAAACTTACATGCAGCATTTAGAAGAAAATATTTTTTTACTTTCGCACGTCAAATCATAAATATACATATATCTACTCATATCACAGAATTCACAGATCTTCCCTTTGTGGCAGTTGACCGTAACTGATCATAATACCTCGCCTCCGCCTCGTAATATGTGTAATTGGTAATTTATAGCAAGCTAAGTACAAATTAACTTAATATTTACATATATTTAGTACATACTTGAAGCAACAAATGTAGAGGTCCACTCACTCTGCAGGGAGGGGAGGCTCGTAGCCCCAGAAACAATTCCAAGGCATCTTTGTTTTTCATATTCCGATTTTATTTATTGTCATAAATTTTCGCGCGGTTTTCCATTTTACAACCAAATCGTGAATACATACAAAGTCCATCAACAATGTTCAATTGAGGAATGTTAAAGATATTTGTCACAATTTTCAGAAATATAAAGTGTTACGTGATACCGAAAACACTAAAACAATCGTGTAAAATTGTAAAGTGATAGAGCAGTGGCGGCGGGCGGGCGGCCACCGGCACAGGCGCCTTGAGACTGAGCCGCACCGGGCTCCAGCCTCCAGCTGATCCGCTCTCAATTCTCATCATCCGCACAAGGATTATACCACCATACGCCTAACTATAAAATTTACACGCACTCTACTCCTACCTTAGTCTAAAGACTTCATAAACCATTGGATGATGTCAATAAACGTATACTTATAAGGCACCTTTATATAATGAAAATCGTAATAAATACCTCATTAACTTTGCTTATTAACTCATTCCCGAGAGAGAAGCAATATTGAATCAAAATACTTCGTAACGACAGTCAACGTGAACAATAAAACCCCAAACCACTTATAATGTAGAGTAGATGTAGAGCTTTTATTGAAATCTTAAAGCTTGATACATTTTCTCAAGACTCTTATCAGAAACTTAAGATGCTCGTCATGCATTAATACCAGAGCATTTTATGGACATGACATAAACATGTACACACAACACTTTAAATCCATTAAAACAATCTCTGGGATTAAGCCTGGCTACCGCATTATCTCTGGACGATTGTCCCGCCATACTTTCGAATTGGGAGAGTAAACTACAGTTTCGAATAGTTGCAGTCCCCTCTTCCCCACTGGGCACTATGGGCACGTGCCCAGGGCCCCGCGATCGAATGGGGCCCCCTAGTTTCTGCCAGATTACCAAATGATAACCGATATTTAGGTATTACCGAAAAACATTAATTTTGAAAAATCTGATGATAATGACTTACTACAATACCTACGCTTATTATATTAGCTTTAGTTTGCCGCATGCGGATAGCTATTCCTTGTACAACATAGCTTGAACTTTTTGACAGATGGGTCAGTGATGGGAAAAAAAAAAATCTATTGGTGTAAAAAATGTGTTGGCTAAATATGTGGCTGTATGTATGTTTTAAACTATTCAAAATAAATAAATTCATTCGTCAATCAATTTTATTGCACTAGACATAAAAACATTTTTTTCAGTTTTTATTTTCAGTTTTTCTATTTAAATTTTACTTCGAAGCAATAAAAACCACTTAAGACTTTCGGAAAATGCTTGAGTCCTTAACAGGTACTTTTATGTTGTGTGTCTATTCTTATGATTATTATCAATTTTTAATATTATTAAAATAAGAAAATATTGTTCGTCGTTGCAAAGTTATATCGATTTCAGATTTGACATCCGTCCAGTGTTGCCATACAACAAGAACTAAAAATCTGTACATTCGACAGCAAAATCCGTACAAATTCCGTACGTAAAATAAATCTGAAACTCCGTACGAAATCCGTACAATAAAAAAAAATTCTTCGCGCTTTTTTAGCATCTCCACTCAGCGAGTTACTTTTGTAGATTATTTTTTATATTTCCTATTTTTTTATAGTTAGTAACTAAATAAAAATAAATTTAGAACCTTGTTTGTCTTTCTTTATCTATTGTAACTAAATAGTGTTTTCTCAAGGTCATAGGGGCCCCATGATCCTAATGTGCCCAGGGCCTCAAATAGTTTAAAGACGGCATTGAATAGTTGCATATGAATATCGAAATGGGTTCGTTGACTATCGCTATCTTTGAATTCTCCTCATAAAAACTTGACTAGTATGCGCCTTGCCTAGTTAATGGCCACAGAGAATGCAATACAACTTTTCGTACTTGGTTGCGGAAGACAAGTGCATTATCACTAAACGCTTCTAAATAAGATCACAACATCCTCTCTAGAAGTTGAAAAAAAATTGGTCACTATTTTTGGCTACATCATTATCACATGAGATAAGAAAGAAAACATGCATATTGTAATTTATTATATTTAGTAACTAAGTGCATATCGAAACAAACCTGTGACAGTAAATGTAGAGGCTGGCTGACCACAAGCGGCTGCTGGCGGTCCCGCGACCACGGACAACTCCAAGGCATACTTCTGATAATATTATGATCCCTTTATGAACGGTCTTTGCACTGATGACCTCTACATTAAATTATAACTGCCACTTATTCACAATTTCATCAATATCAAAGATGTTTATTTTAACATAATAATAGATATAATTTGGCGGGTATTTTTATTTATTGTTGCAGTCGCGATGCCGCTGCTGTTGCGTGCGATATGCGTGCAACAGGATGAGCGAGCGTGACGCATGCGTGCGTGCGGGCGGCCGTACGCCTCGGGACTACTGGGACCGACTGGGCCTGGGAATACATACACAATCCCGAACCATCCTGACTCCCGCTAACTACGCAATCACCCCCCGCTAGGCCTATGCAAGTTAGCCTTAAGTAACAGAACCAAAAAAAAAAGCAAAGCTTAGAAAAATGTCTAGAAAGTTTGGTGAATTATGTATGGATCATTTTCCAGAGCAGTTCAATATTTTATTCAAATTAATTAGGTAACATAAAACTGCTTAATGAATAACCCTTATGAAATACATGATAATAAGTATACATATAAACAAACACATTCTGAATCTTCAGTCTGCGGCATAAACATTGAAGTGTAAAAGACGCGTAATTTTGGCACAGTCCATATATGTATGTATACATATATATAGGATCAAAGAATTTGATTTTTCAATTAAATTTTATGAACTTTTTCCTTAAAAGTCTACAAAATATGCTACTTTTGTAAAAACATTTAACACACAGATGATATTATACTACGTTTACGTACCAACAGCTACCACGCCTGGCGCTTGTCTACTTATTCTATTCCATCCTACAAATTCAGGCCAATTTGATGCAACTTCCACTGACCTCGTCAATTAATTTACCTTATCGGCGGTGAATGCTAATCATGACGAATGAAACATTTATGTGAGGTCCTTTAGTCGTATTCCTCATGACTGAGGGTCGTGGTCATTATATGGAATGAAACACACACAACGACTTTATTGGCAATGTTATTGGAGTGGTTTGCCATTGCCTTCTCCATTTCACACACTAGCTGATAATCATAACTACCAAACATGAGTCATTTGGTATACAAACTCATGTAGTACGGGCAGGATTCGAACCTGGGCTTTTGCAGCCACAGGCGGCCGCCCTACCACTCGGCCACCACCACCGCTTCGTTATGTGAGCCAGACATGGATTTATTATGATTATATTTAAATCTGGTTAATAAGTACTAAGTATTGCACAAAAGAAGCACTAAAAATCTCAGCTAGGCATTTTGTGGGCAAGACGGAAAAAAAAGTTTAGGTATTAGTAAAGTATTATATTTTTGATATTTATCTGTGCTTGGTTATCGTTAGCAATAATTTCAATAAAGGTTATCACTTAGGTATAGGTATGTTTTAGAGCGACCACCAAGATCCTCTTTACTCTAAGGCAATGTAGCTTTACTTTTTTTTTTTCCTTGAGACGATCCTGATGAACTACTGATTTCACTAGAATCCCCTAGTAGAAAGGAGATCCTAGTGGTGTAAGGTTATAGTACAATAAATATTCTATTCAAAAGGGCGAAGCAAAGGACTACTGAGCTACATATAAGCTATCTACTTTTTTTTATTTAACCTTTTGACTGCTGGGCAAAGGTCTCTCAAAGCTATCTACTATTGAATAAAATTGGATGCTGACTTATTGGAATGTCAACGCAGAGACCAAACCGCTGAACGTGGCATATAAGTGAGCACTAAAAAAGAAATTTTGGAAATTGCACTCCTAAGAGGGTGAAATGGGTCATGCGGGCGTAGCCGAAGAAAAAAGCTAGTAATTAATAAATACCCAAACCAAACCCAGTACGAAGAGATAGTAAATTTAAAAAAAAACACTTACTGCTTCCAGCAACTGCAGGGCGCCATTTTTCTCACGTCTCATCCATGAAAACCATTTCATTCTTACTATAAACCGTACAAGTATATAAATTATCACAATACTCAATATGGAGGAACTAATACATGAAAGATTAGTTATCACATTATCGGTAATAAAATAGTAAGAAATCATAACTTGGATAGTCTCTGTTACAGAGAATCCCGAAGTATTTTTCGTAGTCTTCCACACTCGCTCTCATGTCTGAAACCTACAACGAAATGAGATCCCCAGGCCCCGATGATGCCTGCATACTACTGAACTACTACTTGTTAATTAAAATTAGCGCCATGATAATTAAGTGAACCTCCCGACTATATTTTTAGGCAGATCAGTCATAATATGCCCTTGTATTAACTACAGAGCTATAGTTACTTAACCCTGTTAGAGGACATAGCCCTACCTGTTTATTATATATCTAGTTCATATATTCTAGTCATAGAACAACACGGACTTCGGGGCCGCGCGCGGAAGTCCTTGTTGCTCGAAGATTCTAGTTTATTTCTCAAAGGGAACACTGTTGTACGCATGCTGGGGAATACCAAGTTGCGTATGTTTATGTATGTCAGGGTTGCCAGACGTCGGATGTTTTTTCTCGTACCAGGGTTGCCAAATATCTCGTAATTTCAGAACATATTCTCGTATAAATTAATAATATCATAAAATCCTTACTTTACACAATATATTTAATTCCATTTGGTTTGCATTAGGTATATTAGCTGTAAAATGAAACAAAATAACTGTGATTCTTATTTTAATAAGTTTACATAATAAAAATGAGTAGATGGGTACAAATTATTAATAGAATACACATTCTACATGGCTAATTACATTAAAATGTCAGGGATATTGCTTAAATCATCTTTATTGTTGTTGTACAGTTTTTCAGCTGTCATTCTAGAATATATTTCCTTAGAGGGTTCAAATGTCACACAATTGCCTTGACGATTTGGGCCCTTAGCACAATCAGCAGCTAAAAGTGTACCATTTACTGTTTCTGTAATAAGACGATTCCTAAGGTCTGTTTTGATTAAATTGGTTTTACTGAAAACACGCTCACAGTCTGCATTTGCATGAGGCAAAGATAGAACTGTAAGAGAGAAATTGGCCAATTCGGAGAAATCCTCAGTTTTGAGTAACATTGCCCAAAACTCATCAGGATCTTTTATATCTTGAAGCCGTTCTGGGTACCGAGCTTTAGCAATAGGCAGTCTTCTCCATTGATCGTCTATCTGTTGCTTCTCTTCTGCCTTAAAACCAAATGAAGATAATTTTTGGGATTGTAGACCCGAGGAACCAGGTTTGTTTCTCAAATGTTTTTTTGATTCAGCGTGAGTTTTCAGATTTGTGATTTCGGCAACTAAGGAACTCGATGGACAGAATGCACACTTCGCTCTTTGAGTATTTTTAGGATCTGGCTGCAGCCAGTCTCCTAATACCGGATTCTGTAACCATTCATCCCGAAAAGTTTGAGAATGATGTTTAAAAACCGTGTCACCTGATTTTTTTGCGATCCATCCTCCCGTTTTAGTTTTTTTTCTAGGTGGAGTCGATGGAGATGGAGATTCACTGTCACTACTCATTATTTTAAATTAATCACTGAATGATTCGGAAGACACATCAAAATGCACTGGAACTTTACAAACTTCAACTAACGACTGAGTAAAACTATATTTCTTTACGTGTTTCGGTTAGAGGAAGGGAGATAGGAATCCGATGTTTTTATATGAGTAAAACAAGGACAACAACAAAGAAATACATCAAGCGGGAATTCCCCGGCCCAAAGACTATAGAGATGAGGTAAGTATAATAGTGATGTGCTGAGTGAGTCGATCATTTATTACGAGGTCTATTGTTAACTTCTTTGTAGGTAATATTTTGGCAACATTCAGGGAAAAGGGACAATCCTACCTTGTTTAGAGGAATATGTTTGTGTAACAGGAATAGCTGGTCTTGAAAAAAAAAAATGGAACCAAACGTGGTCAAAATCTCGTAAAAAAGTACACGAGATTTTCTTTTTTCTTGAATCTCGTAAGAGATCGCCAAATCTCGTAAAGTTACGAGATTTCTCGTAAATCTGGCAACACTGATGTATGTGTCCATCTCATCAAAAAATACGTATGTTAATATTCTCTAATACAAAATGATTTTGAATTAATATAGATTTGTTGATTTAAAAAAATTACAAAAAAAGAAATTCTTACCCGGAAAAAGAGCCAGAGAACGTAACAATAGTCTTTTTTTCCCCTTTTATATAGAGGAAGCAGAAAGTTCAAGCGACCCGTTCAGCTTGGTATCAGTTTATAAACCGCCCGCTTATCCCGGAGCGAAGGTGTGCGTTACCCTGGCAGGAAAGTGTGTCCTGGAGTTAAGTGAATGGAACCAAAACGTTGTGCATAGTCTAGTGTACATGTGCCGCGAATAAAACTTTTGTGCGTCTTGTAGTTTAGGAAAAAAACGGAAATCTAGGATTTTGCTAGGGTAACGTCGTTCTAGCAGGAAAGTTCTAAACGAATGATCGGAGAGAGAAATATTCTGATGGGGCAGAGAGCTTAGAGCTGTGCATTGACCTGGGCCGAAAAGATCATTTGTGCGTCTTCAGGTTTTCGGGATATTGCATTTCCTGCTAGAGTAACGTTTTGCAAAATCGTGGATCTCCTAGATCCATCGTATGTGCGCCTGTAAGATAAATATACATGAGTAGCTATTCATTTGTGCCCATCTGTGCCATAATTAGATTTAAGAAAATATTTATAATTTTTAAGTAATCGCGTTGTCTTTGAAATCACGAAAAAAAATCATAGCGCCTAAATGAAAAGACGTGTAAGCTCGCTGAAAACTGTATTCGATTCTTCTATACACCTATAATAACCACAAAAAGTTTCTGAAGTGCATATGTATTCATTATTGAATAATAGTACAAAAAGACAAAATTAGGTGACTTAACTTTGACGTCAACGTACAAGAAACCGGCTCAACCCAATAAGTGTGCGTGTGAACCAAAGATTAGTGTGTTTAGTCATATATTATCGTGGAAATTTTCAGTTCAAAATGTTAAGGATATAAGTAAATAAACACAAATCCAAAAACATGAACAACGGCAGATTATCCGGCCAAATTAGAATGACTACAAAAAAGCGACGGTTTCATACATATCGATGACCTTCTCTATTGAACGTATTATACCTGAGCTGTTGGCCGTACAGTCGCTATCAAACGTCTGTCGGCAATTCCCAACTGGGAATTTCCGACAAAGTTTGAGGAAATAATTTTTTAATTATTTCCTATTTAATCCTTACTATCCTATCCTAACTAATATTATTAATGCGAAAGTGAGTTTTTTTGTTTATTTACTTGTTTGTTTGTTACTTCTTCATGCTTTATCTACTGAACCATTCTTCCTGATATTTCGCATACACATTGTTATAAGTACTGAGAAGAACATAAGATACCTGGAAAAAGCACTGTTTCCCGTGGGAAATTCACACGGGCGAAGCCGCGGGCAAAAGCTAGTATATATAAAATGCACAGGACATGCACATAGTGGCCATATAAAATAAAAAAAGAGGTTTTTGATTTGGAAATTATTATTTTTATTCTCTTATACATAGGTAATTTTAATAGTAAATATTATGGCATCAAATCACAGATCAAACTACTACTGTGGACACTGGGAACATTGCTTTTTCCCGGGATGAAAGGTACCTTATGTCCTTCTCCAGTACTTCTAACTATGTGTATGCGAAATTGCAGGAAGACTATTTCAGTAGATAAAGCATGAAGAGGTAACAAACGGATTTGACACCGTAGATGCCTCGGTGGTCCAGTAGTCAAAGCATAAAATATGTCTCATGATCTGGCTGGGTACTTTATATATCTACCAAGCATATTTTGCGGAAAGGATTTCCAGTCTTATTGGGATATTGCATTTTCAAATCAACTGCTTAGCCGAAAACAAAAATGACTCAATGACTTTGCACTGCACTTTTAGCTGTGGGTCTCGAACAATAAAATAATATTTACTTACTGCTAAAGAAAACCAAATGCCTTCCTTTCTAACCATTGGTAACTTAAATATTTACTTACCATTGCAGATTATTCCATTCCAACTTCATAAACTTTTAACCAACATCTAATTAGTAAACAAACGCAACTGCGCAACAGGATCTCCATAGCGTCATAACATACAACATGCACGCGTGATGCACGCAACGCACCAAACTGTTTACCAAGAGAAAAGATGACTCACTTCTAGTAAAAAGCAAAATACATCGCATTATTGAAAGTAGAATGACGATTATATATCTATCTCTGTCCCACTTATACCATTTTGCTTACTAGTTATCTCACTTTCTTCACGCTAGCTAGACAAAGCGACTCCTCCCTATTGTTTTTGTTATCCGTAGACAGAAAACTAATCCAACGTCATCGGGTGCCGCGCGCGCGCAGGTAGAAACATCGGTCGGTGTGCAGAATTGTACGACTCGACATGGAAGAAGAAATAGTAGCCATAGCCATGTAGCTAGTTCATAATAGTGGTACCTAAATAAACTTTCACATTTAAAAAACACATTTTGTATTTTTATAGAAGGTACCTAATCTACCTATTTCGACAAATAAGGAACACGACCTTAACTTTTATACAAATCCCTATTTAACAACAATACATATTTTTTAATTACTTCCACTATTTCCCACAAATAAAGTTACAGGTTGGCATTTGCTAATAAACGTTTGAATGCGACTGTACGAACAGCTTAGGTATAATACGTTCAATAGAGAAGGTTATCGATATGTATGAAACCGTCGCTTTTTTGTAGTCATTCTAATTTGGCCGAATAATCTGCCGTTGTTCATATATTTTTGGATTTGTGTTTATTTACTTATATCCTTAACATTTTGAACTGAAAATTTCCACGATAACTTTTGACTGAACACACTAATCTTTGGTTCACACGCACACTTATTGGGTTGAGCCGGTTTCTTGTATGTTGACGTCAAAGTTAAGTCACCTAATTTTGTCTTTTAGTAATATTATTCAATAATGAATACATGTGCACTTCAGAAACTTTTTGTGGTTATTATAGGTGTATAGAAGAATCGAATACAGTTTTCAGCGAGCTTACACGTCTTTTCATTTAGGCGCTATGATTTTTTGTCGTGATTTCAAAGACAACGCAATTACTTAAAAATTATAAATATTTTCTTAAATCTAATTATGGCACAGATGGGCACAAATGAATAGCTACTCATGTATATTTATCTTACAGGCGCACATACGATGGATCTAGGAGATCCACGATTTTGCAAAACGTTACTCTAGCAGGAAATGCAATATCCCGAAAACCTGAAGACGCACAAATGATCTTTTCGGCCCAGGTCAATGCACAGCTCTAAGCTCTCTGCCCCCCCAGAATATTTCTATCTCCGATCATTCGTTTAGAACTTTCCTGCTAGAACGACGTTACCCTAGCAGAATCCTAGATTTCCGTTTTTTTCCTAAACTACAAGACGCACAAAAGTTTTATTCGCGGCACATGTACACTAGACTACGCACAACGTTTTGGTTCCATTCACTTAACTCCAGGACACACTTTCCTGCCAGGGTAACGCACACGGAGCGAAGTTTGAAAAAATCTACGTGAGGCAGGGTCGTGTGCGTAACCCTGGCAGGAAAGTGTCTCCTGGAGTTAAGTGAATGGAACCAAAACGTTGTGCATAGTCTAGTGTACATGTGCAGCGAATAAAACTTTTGTGCGTCTTGTAGTTTAGGAAAAAAACGGAAATCTAGGATTCTGCTAGGGTAACGTCGTTCTAGCAGGAAAGTTCTAAACGAATGATCGGAGAGAGAAATAGTCTGGGGGGGAAGGAGCTTAGAGCTGTGCATTGATCTAGTCCGAAAAGTTCATTTGTTCGTCTTCAGCCAACGAACTTCTTCAGCTGAAGGCGCACAAATAGTGATGTGCCCTTTCCGAAATTTTCGGGAATTTGTGGAAACGATTAGGAAACGTTCTCGGAAATATTCCCTAAAACGGAAATTGTTGGAAAAGTACCTGAAATATTTAAAAAAAGGGAATTTTCTTTTTGCAGCTGTGTTTAAAATAAGAAGATTGACAATCACTAAAATTTTCAAGAAAATCGGATAAAGGGATATTTTCCATATTCCGGGGAAATTTTCCTAAGAAATTTCCGAGAAATTCCCAAGAAATTTCTTGAGAATTTCATTCCCAGGAAACTTTCCAAGAAATTTCGGAGAAATTTCCAAGAAATTTCTCGAGAATTTCATTCCCAGGAAATTTTCAGAGAAATTTCTTGAGAATTTCATTCCTGAGGTTTTTTTCAGTGAAAAATATTTTAGTACTAGCTGTTGCCCGCGGTTCCATTCGCGGCAAAAAGTCTTATGTATTTCATGAAAACATTGAAACATCGTGGAAAATTTCTGGAAAGTTTCGGAAATTTGGAAAGACGCACAAAAGTTTTATTTGCGGCACATCTACACTAGACTACGCACAACGTTTTGGTCCCATTCGCTTAACTCCAGGAGACACTTTCCTGCTGGGGTTACGCACACGGCAGGGTCAAGTTGGGGTAGAGGGAAATCTGTACTTTTTTTTGTTTTACTTTAATGTCGAGAAAAATATAACAAATAAGTTAAATAAGTAACTACTTACATGATAGCTTCCAAACAATGTTGAAAATGAAAACTATGTTTACTTATGGTGCTTTTTGAGTTTACTTTTAACAGGTTGCTTGGAGGTACTTGCTAACAAGCTAATTATTAACAAGCTAATTATTAAAAATAAAAAACACGACTGACAAGTTTTTACTAAAAAAGTACATACAAACATATAAGTTATATACATTTTTGAAATCGCCTTTTGAAGCCCTTCAATTTGATACCCCACTCGATAAGATTGATCAAAATTTATTTTTTTGGTCTGCTATTTATCACATATATAATCCGCCATTTTGTTTTTATGATGACGTCATATAGCCTATGTCACTCGGAGGAATGCAAGGAATCTAAAAATACCTCTCACATCAAAATCTGTTAAGCCGTTCAGGACTTATGGTGGAATAAAGAAACTTACATACATACATACATACATACATGAACCCTGAAAACATAACACTCCTTTTTTGGTCAGTCGTGTAAAAATATCGACAATCTCTGATTATATTTTTGCAAACTTGGCCACCTAAGTGTGTGGCATGGCATTTAAAAAAATAAAAACACTGTTATTTTAGATATTAATATATTTTCGAATCTAAAATGTACAAAAAAATACAACTTAATGTGATAGGTCATATAACGCCAGATTGTAATTAAACGTTAGTCGTCAAAGTACCTCGAACATAATATAATATTACGTGTCGGTTCCAGTAATTGACAAATACCAATTTATGGTAAATGATCCAGACAAGCTACTAGGAACGAAATGAGCGCAAGCCACACTCGCATATTTATTCATTTTAACTTTTTTTAGATCACCGACTTTCATAACAAAATAATAAATTCGATTTCTAATATCAGGGCGGTTGTGTAAAAGGCTTCGCAATATATTGGATGTTACCCATATACAACTGTATAAAGGGCTTTTATCTTTTTTAAAATAAACGACCTAGGTATTTTATATTTATAATTAAATCAACCATCACTTTATAACAACTTTGGTTGTGTATGCTAATCGTAAAAATATAAGTATTTTATCTATGTACAATAATATATATAAACATACATACAATGCTTTGAAATGCACAGCAACACAAGAGGCCTTAACTAATATAAGATTAACTAAATAACACAGACTTAATAGTCACACGCAAGAAAAACTATGGCAGACGCGGTCAAACTATATCGATAAGGCTTGGGAAAGAGAAAAATCAGCTAATTCGGAATCATTGCATATAAGATTTTGTCTCTGTCACTCAATAGCTTAGCTTGTCAAGATTCTTTCGATTGTGCCTTATAAGAAAGTGACGTTTCCGAAAATAGCTGTGCCAAGCCTGACGGATATTGTTTATCACCGGCCAATGTTACTCTATTCTTTATGTTTGCTAACTGCAAGACGGAAGTTATCCTGAAATCTCATTAAAATTTGAATCCTTATTAACACTTCATTTGTGTTTTATTTCACTTTATTTGTTATTCACTTCATTTCTTCATGTATGTGTATCCCGAGATCACTTATGTGATTTATAAATATTTACCTTCGATCAACTATATTGATCGATAAGGTATTAAGTATCTGCTTAGAAAGGGCAAAAAAATTTCCGCGTGTAACCAATACCTAAAATCACTAAGCAGTGTTCCGAAAAAACATAATTAGCTTTTTAAAATCTATAACAAAATGTTAACCTAAGAAATGTACACAATATAAAAATACCCTTGTTCACAGACGACAGGCCAAGACAAGAGACACGATTTTATACAAAAAATAAAATCAGTATTGTACGGGAAATGTCTCCTTGTGTTAGCGACTGCCATCTAACTACATATAATAAATATTTTTATCACACGTAATCTTACAAATATGAAATTTTAGAAATCCCTAGAAAACGTCAATTAAATCCTCTATGAAGTAGAATCGAAGTAATCCATAAACACAACAAAGTTGTTATGAAACTAATTATGTTTTTACGCTGCGAAACAAAGATTCCCGTACACATCTATGTTTCTACTAACCCGATGCCGAGTGATCGTTAGTCCCTTGTCACAGAGCAAAATCATAATAAAAAAATAGTTCTATTACATATCGACGTATCACATTCGTAAATACAGTCCAATTATTATGTTAAGTCTCTGAAACTTTGGATGGAAAATTTGGACCCTATTATATTTATTTTAATTAGGTAAATTCACACTGTGACAATGGACTATAATTTACCTTAACTACAAAAGTTACAGTTACTTTTCTTACATAGAATTCCAAATTATACATAACATTTCAATATAGACCAATTTTCTTCAGAGGCATAATATAATGTTTTGTAAAATCTATCATGCTCTTAATAATATACTCGACATTACCATTTTAGCTCAAAAATGTCCATAGATCTTAAATTTTATAATAAAATTATAAACCAATGGTAAGTTGTACGTGATAAGAAAAAAAGACTACAAGAAATACCGACATCGCATAATGTGGTATGATCTAGCCGTTTATACAATTAAATTATCATCTACAAGATTGATTTTTACAATGAGGTATTATTATCCTTTACATCAATGAATGAATATAATATCTCCTAATGTTTTAAATATTTAAATTATTTTCGCACAAGTAATTTGCGTTCCAATCAAAAAGCCTATTTTATAATGTTCCTGCGTTAATATGTCATGAAATGAGTAAGGAATAAGTTTTTATTGTTCCACTATTCTAACCAAACACATAGTAACAAGTACCCGTAACTGCTCAGGCCCAATAGGTACTGTGGTGAATATATAAAACGATGCAAGCACATATTGCATGATAGTAATTAGTGTAGATTTCTTAAATCTCCGTGATCAGTCTGAATATTTCTGAGGCAAGATTTTGATGTTTTTATATTGGAAGACGATGTTTTACCAATGTTCAAGAAATCTTTTAATAATGATTAATACCTTAATCGAACTCTACTTAAGGAGCAAGTCACTAGATATTTAGCATCTAGGTGTTAACGGAAGATAAAATGAATCGTTTCAAATTAAACACTAATTCGTAGTTTTCCAAAGGTAGGTTAACAATATTGCACTCATACTTGTACATTGGTAGCTATTGTCAAGTTCCTTTTTCGATGCTATTTACCTTACAAAGTATAATTCCACTGAACTATATAATTAATATGATAGAATAATAGAGTAGCGAGAGAAATCTACGATTTTGCAGACTTATGATTTAATAGTTGCTATTTCATGCTTGCATTTTTTAAATCTATTTGAATAACTATCGATTTTTCTTTAAGATGGTTTTGCAAAAATATTTTTTATATTTTCTTTCAGGCACCTATGCATTTATCATAACAGCACAATCTATTTACATTATATTATTACGGTGAAAACCAATGTTTATCTCGTGAAATGGACGTGTTTCCCAATATATTAGATAGTCCTCATTATATAAACTAGGGGTGTTATCGTAAATCTGCAAAAAATATAACCTTTGTTTACACTGATCTCACCGAAACTCGTAAACTAAGCGACGGCATTTTATGCTGTTACAACTTCTAGCGTTTCGATAAAATAGGCTTGTATCTCAATATAATTATGTATAGGTAGATTCGACTAGTTCTCATCTATATTCTTTACGTTGTCTCATAGCAAGGCCATCACTTGTACTTTATTGATTTGATAATCAACTATCAAACAACTTTAAACCTTCCTACCCATGAATGTAAATGGAATGAAATTTAATATTGCTACGGTAGTGGGATACTGTAAAGCTTTATCTCACTAAATATTATATACTTTACCGATTTCGAATTCTATATTTCCCAATTTATTAAATAACAGTGAAAATTAGTTTGGTCGGTAGCCTAAACATCAGAACTATTTATTTCACAATGGTACAAAAATATTTTATGTCCTAAACAAATATTACTTTATATTGTTTTATGGTTACTCTATACACATTATTTGTACGTTCATCTTTAGGTAGGTATAACACATCACAATTTACTTTTTAATGTGGATCTAAGCACTATTATCGGTGACTATTAAAAATTTACTTTTTATCATTACCTCAACATTTGAAATCTTACGTGTTGTGAAACTCGTTTAAAGCCAACCTAGTATTAAGTACTTTACGACCGCATTAAGTTATTGCCATTTTATAAACAGTATGTAACATTCGGCTTTTAGAAATTATAAATTTAATTAGTATTTTACAATAATAAATATCAACATGTGAGTTGCAGGTTACATAGATAGAAAAACTTACTAGTCATACTCTGAATGATTATGTTTTTAAAGTTTTCATTTTTTATTGTATAATAATACCGAATGTTATTAGAACAGTAAATAATCTGCATTATAATAACAATTCCGTACTTTGTGGTATTTTACATACAATGTACCTAAACGACCGTGAATGAATACACACAATGACACCACATTCAAATGATCTTCGACCATCATTAATTAAGACTTTAATTAATGTACACTTAATACTTTAAGTAATAAATTGTAACATTGTGCACTTCTAAAAATCTTAAACATTACCTTCAAATGCTATTTTATGCAGCGAAATTGTAGTTTATTTCCAAATAAATGGTGGAAGTTTTTGATATTTTATTAAGGGTCGGGCACGAATTTGATTGGGCATTGACACGAATTAACTTTTGACTTTGTTAATCACAACTTTCACTCCTCATTTAAGGACAGAAATATTTGAAATAGATAATATGATTTAATCCCAACCATTTGAGCCCCACGATTGTGGACTGCTTTTATAAAAGTTTTCCAAGAAATCTTGAATTTTTTTTTAGAAGGTATTAAACCAATCCGCATTGGGCCCGCGTAGTGGGTCATGGCCCATCCTTCTTACCCATCGATAGGAAAGGCCAATGCTGATGATGACATTTTCGCTGCTCAAATTAGCAAATTAAACTGCTAATAATTTGGTGCTTAATAATACATTACAAATTACCAATGATACATGCAACATTGATGATCTTTATTCTTGTAGAGATAAGTGTCTTGCTTTTCACTCAATTTTCGAGACAAATAAGTTATTTATTTTTAACTTTACGCAATCGCAATATAGTTTTAAATTATTAGCGCTGCCACTTGTTTCTGTGTCAAAAGTCAAAGGTGTATTCAAAGATAATGCGTAATTTGTTCAATAACGGTTTTTATAGAAATGACGCTGACTACGGTCGTTGGAAGACAGATATTTACATTATCATAGATTACACGAATGCAAAATATGAAATTATCAAGTGACTTTACTGGAGACGAAAGACCTAAAATTATATCTATAATTTTAAAACAGCTAACACGGGTTTCTTAAGCTACAAGTATGAGTTAAGTTCTATTTGACCAACAACCATACCCGGCGTCATATAAATACAGCCTTCCGGCATTCGCACATTACATTTACTCCACGGCAATAACATCTAGCTCCCTTAGTTGTACCGGAACAATATTATCATTCGATAAGAACAACTTCGCACAGGTAATGTCAACAATATCCCAAAAAGCGCGCCAGTTGTTGTGAAAGTATATATTACTCACATACACAATCGTTTATAAACACAGACATAAGCTTAGAGAAATCGATCCAAATAACTTTCTGAATATAAACTGCGTTCGTGTTTGTTTTTTTAATATAGTAAATATATGAATGGTATAACTCTAAAAGTAAATTATTTAATTAAAGCATTGTTTGTTCACAAAATACATTAATTTGAATTTGTGTACTTTTCCATAGCGAGGTTTATATATGTGTACAAAGTTTGCTTACGCCCATCTATTTGTCGAATTTAAATATTATAAGTAACTAGCAAGAAATTAATAATTTAAAATTATGTAATATAAAATAAAATGTCAATGGAATATATTTATGTAAGTAATTCTTATATCTGTGATTATAAATTACGTCGACTCATATCAACGAAAATTTAATACATTCAATATAAAAGGAAAATTTTGTAAAGTCGTAAAGTAGATTAATGAATATCAATAAATGGTTTAAATCTTATAAGAAATTATACCGTACACAAAACATAATGAAAAGTCGTAACAAAATATTTACAATAAAGCAACAGCTATAATTTAACAACATATTTACACACGTAAAATAACATTATCCAAATGAGAAACCTTTCGTTCGACGTCTCATCATATACTATAATACAATTACTTTGTCATAACAGGTAACATCTGACTTTCATACTATAATACATAACGTTCACAACGCCAAAATATGTGTTTATTTCTATACAATATTGCACGCCGTATATTTTAATCGTACATTGTGAATGCATACTAGTCGTACAAATGATCATATTTTAAATCACTTATTTTTACTCCTTCTCAGGAAGCTACCATCGTTTTTCGCATCGCATCGTTAAAGTTATAGTTACATATAGATACAGAAACTTAAATTTCGAGCTCGAGCGGCGCTCTCAGAGGATTGGAGAGACGACCGCCTCTCGAAAACAAATATCACTAGCACTACTAGACTACGCGCGAGTCGCTCTATAAATACGTGTACTATATTAATCCCACGTTGGTGAGATTTACAGCCGCTGAGGTACCAGGTAGTAGACCGCAGTCGCCGGCGAGGCTCGGACAATAAATGCAAGGGGCGGGCCTCACTGCGACAGCAGCTTCTGCAGCAGCGAGGCCTTGGCGTCCGGCGCGCCCGCCTCATCACCGCCCGCCGCCGAGCCCGCCTCCGCCGTGCCCGCCTCCGTAGTATTCTGCACACAGGGAATACCATTCACTTATACAAACAAATCTACACTACGCAAGGAAGGCTTTCGAAACATCATAAACCTAGTTATACTTGAACATTCAACCGTGCATACCTAGGTTTAAAATACAATTTCGCTGGTTATAACGTACAATTCGTTCATGGCCGTAAGTATAATGGTCGTTATGTCTGCATGAATGAAGCCTTCTTTTTTGCCTTGAGTTCGACATCGATGAATTCCCTATCGGGTTTTGATACCGAAGCTTATCATAATAATGTGTGGCGAAAGTTTAAAAGCTAGCAAACTTCACCCACCAATTTGACATTCCAATAAAAACGGTTTGAGGAGCTTGCTAGCTAAACTTACACATTTGTTTAGAAATAATGCAAACATACATTAATCGTTCGTATTTTATTAGATTTATGGAAGCCGTAATAAAATTCAACGCCAATGTAATAATACGCTTTTCATTATAGTTGTTGTTTAGCTTCAATTTACTTGAATTCTAAATAGAATAGTATAACTTTAATAAAAAAAATCATTATAACTACAAGTGAACACTATTATAACTGTAATTGATAACTAAATGTAAATAAAAAATATGACTTAACAAGTTTCAAGTAATGTTAAATCATTATTATATTTTTGATTTTATACATCAAAAAAGATTTTCATCGTAAACAAATGGAAAAATAACTTATCCAAACGAACTAGCAACGATCAAAAACTAATAAAAATATAATTATTTTTACTTTTCTCTAAAATTGCACGTAAAATCAGCGTTCGGTCGTTCCTTGTTCGTATATATTTTTTTCACGATTTCTAATACTTCATCATGCAATCATGTTTCTTGAATGTCTACTAAAAAATGTACGAAAAGATCGTATACTATTACAACATGTCAGAAGCAAACAATAAGCGTAACTATTGCGAAAATATAGTACTTTTGTATCGAATCCACACTACAACATCACAGGACCTTCACCAAATTTATTGCCAGTGCATGCGATGTCCCCCGATGTTCTTTCATAAAGCTGAAATACGTTATAGGAATAAAACCTAAAAGCTAGTGATTTCATAATAGGTTTTGAATATTTTTTAAATATTGTACTTAAATAATAAAATAGATTCCACTATTTGGGAAATATAACCAAAAATCACATCACAAAAGCTTATTGGAATTTGCAGAAATGTACCAATCATTACAACCTCACAGGAAACATTTGGATTTAGAAATAGTTTCGATTTATAATATCTATGTAACAGTTTATTGTTTCCGCTCGTCAAGAGTCGAATCTTGGCACATTTCTCTAAGTCAGCGTCTAAATTTCAAGATGATGAACTCGATAACACACGCAGCAGAGCAGACTCAATACGTAATAATCACAGATATTCTACAAAAGTAATGAAAATCGATAGGAGAGTAGTGAAAAGTCTATAATGTTATCGTTTGTGGCGTCCCAAGCTTACCGGGGTGGTCTGTGGCGACTCCCACGAGCTAGCCGCCGCCGCGCGGCCGCCCGCTCCGCCACCTACGTACCACACACGTATACAGCGGGCAGTGGCCGTTCTACACACACTCTAGGCGTTCGTGCAACGCCTGCCCCGCCCGATCCAATATTACACACTTTTTAGCCCGTAACCATTCCACAGTGCCAATTGATATCTAGTATCATAACTGACAATTTTATTTATGATAGCAATCTAATTTGACAGACCTTTTAGCCCGTTACCATTTCGCAGTGCCAATTTCTTACTTTGTGACGTGATATAATGAAATCAACAGTAATTTTGGAATCAACATTTCGTATGAACTGTATAATAAAGTTTACCTTATAACTATGTACGTTCATTACAATTAAGTTCTAAAATCTATATTTACACTAAAATTAGTACCTATTAGGGTCGGACGGTCTAGTGTAAGTAGTGTTGCGCAGCACGGTTTGCCCTAACACCCGGTCTTAAGAGACGCTTCTACTCTCAGTTTTGCAACTAAAAGTTTCGTATTATCGTTTACGTGAATTTAAACAACATTATAAAAAATGTTTGATCAAAATGACGTAAATAATTAAGTGCCAGTGAACTAAATATAAAAATAGATATTCTATTGTTTACCATACATAATACAAGTGTCTATCTTATTATAAGTTGGTAATATTTATAACTACGACTAACTTCAACTTTTAGGTAACCTACTCATTCGTGCAAAAACTGGCCAGATTTCAATGAAATTTAGTGCACTTTTAATGTCAAATTATATTTTTTTTATTCATTATTTTTCTTTGAAAAAAACTACATTCACAGTTTCAAACAAATATCTTTCATCAATCAAAATAAGAATCGCTACGCAGCCGTACCGCGCAATCGTGTGTTTTGTCCTTTAGAATGTGACATTAAAAGCGAAGTCCTTACCTGACGAGGTCATGTCGAAGGTCATGAGCGGGTCGAGGTCGGACTGCAGCGGCGGATGCAGCCGCGCGCCGACCACCGCGCGCAGCTCGTTGCGCACGTACTCGGACGTGCTCGCGCCCGCCCCCGCGCCCGCCCCCGCTCCCCCGGACCCGCTACCGTTGCCGGCGCCGAAGTGGTAACACCTTACATTACAGACTGGGAATTTACTTCCTTATTGCACATAGTTTAGATTGCCGATTTGCCGGTAAATATTTAGAAATGGTGATGACTTAAAGTTGGCCTTCACGAGCGGCAGATGTCATCTGAGCATCGTGGTACGACGATACGTTATGCCATTGGCCGTCACGGAATTAGAGTCGATTTTAATTTTTTTTTTTTACGTAAATTTGATTTTTGAGAGCACGATTATTTATCGTGCTCTCCTCTTCTATTTTTATTAGTACATTTTTTCTTCTACTGACTCATAAAACATCAACACTTAAGCTGTTATTTTACGTTGGATCATTTAATAAACCTTACATAATGTTGTCTTTACCTCGATCATCACACTGAAAAAAACTATTTTGGGATGTCTTGTTTCAAAGTGGGTACCGCGACAGACTGATCCAACCTCGTTAGAAGCGTCATCCACTACCGACCGCGAAGCACGCAGGACGTGCACGCGATCATTTCGCTCAAGCGAATTTCGTTAAGCGAGCAGAGATACCATGCAGAACGATAATTAGAAGAAATTATAATATGTACACATGTACAGTCGCTATCACCATTCTCGTTGTATTTTTATCTACCTTTACTTACCGTTACATTCCAACTATGAGATCATCTGAGTACTATAACACTACCAAGCAATAAATAATACCTATCCAGCTTGGGAAAGAGATAATTGGCAAGTTGTATTTGGTATAGCAGCATCTCTTTTTTGAATGACAGCCTATTATATTTTTCCCTGAACCGAAAGATGTTATTTATTGACGGTTTGTGTACTAAAAGGTTAATAATTATAATTAAATATCATAGTTATAGAATTTGGCTTTTATACAGATATGTTTTGAAGATATGAAAAAAAGGTGTGTACACTAACAGTGAACTGCATCTATAAGAGTTTATATTTATCACGTCACAAGCGATATACAACAGAAACCCAAAATAGATGCAGTGCACAAAGGTTTGGGTAAAACTGTAAGGACAGTGCCATGGAAATAGGAGAGATTGGAAGTAGAAGTGTGAAACACAAACCATGTACACGACCCACAGCAGAAAAATTCTTAATTTTTGCAGATTTCAACAAGGGCAAGTTTTCATGCTTCTACATATCAAAAATGTTTCTAAAAAAGACATGCACTGCAGAAAGGGAATAAAACGAACATTGGTTTTAGCGTGAAGGATGCAAGGCTTTAATAAAATTCGGAAGAGATTTTTATGTAATTATATGGCTTATAATTACTCAAACGTGAATCTGCAATGTGCTAGAGCTTGTGACCCCACAATAGATCGCAACAGCGCCAGAAACTTGAAAGGCTCAATTTGGATATCCGGTGTTCGGCATATTGCGTTGAGGCTGTGTGGCATCGTGGATTTTGGTTTTATTTGAAATTTACTTCGATTAACAATACACCTAGATTAAAGTGACAGCTCTGATATCGGCCCGAGAAATAAGAGTCAAAAAGCGACGTTTCTGACAGTACGGTTCATTGCATTACGATTTTTATCGCTTAGACTTGACGTATTTTTTTGATCGAAGGTATATAGTCCCTGGCGAGATGGCGCGATGACCTGCACAAGATTGCAGGGGATGCGTAAAACAAAACCGGCGCAATGGCGTACTTTGGGAGAGGCTTATATCCAGCAGTGGATTGCTACAGGCTGATGCTGATGATATATTCAATTAACACGGACTGTTTTTCGCTTTGATTTTGTATGACACCTTTAATCTACGTGTATTATTGATCGGAGGAAATCTAGCGTGTGTAGGGTCATTAGTGTGGTCGGAATGAAGGTGGCGGTCAGTGGAGAGCGATCTCGGCGGGGTACTCACAGGGCATCGGCGGGTCGTGGTGCGGGTGCGGCAGCGGCGGGTGCGGGTGGTGGTGCGGCGCTCGGCGCGCGTAGTCGCCGCAGTAGCCGGCGCCGGCGCCGTCCTCGTAGTAGCCGCCCACTGCCAACCACGCGGTTAGACGCTACGTACTCACGGGCCGCCCGACCCGACCTACCTACCGCCGTATGGGCGCCGAGGCGACACAAGTGCCACGACGAAATGGACGCGTCAAATTTCTGCCCAATAACTTGTACAGTACAATTCCATGTGCCGCTCTTTTGTTTTTTTTTGCAAAATTTAAAGGTCATTTTAATAAAATGTTGGCTTATAGACACATTTTTACCGGTTATAACTAGTAAAAATAACGAGTTCAAAGACTACCTTCGACTTACTGGATCGATTTAGAATCGAACTGGCAAAATGTAAGAATTGAATTTACTTCAAATGTAAGTACATTTTTTTACGGAATTGTATCTGCACTATCACTATTGAGTCAATTCGACGCATCGATTTCGCAACAAATTCTCATGTCACTTCTGCGCACTCGACGTCGTAGCTCTCGGCGTTCGCGCTCAGTTCTGTATCGCTTCTTCCTAAGTTATTTTTATTCGAAGATAAATCGAATGAAAAAGCCATAGACATGCAATTAGTTAATTAAATCCGTTTCGGAGAGTTCATACCCGAATCCGGCAATATGCTATTGCTAATTACTCTACGGGGCATGCTGAAGAATACGTTATAATAAATAGTTCATGCTTCGATGTAAAACAAAATCGACCGAGTTCTAGGTCTAGGTCTACCGTAAAAGAAAATTTTAGTATTTTCAATAAAAAGCGTAACCAGACAAAGGAAACCATTGGATCAGACTGATAATACCTACATTTCATATATCCGCACACTTTTATATTCCTCGGAAATTGACTATTTTAAAGAAATCATAGAGTCATATTAAAAATACAAACAGTAGTCATTAAAAAATATTTAACTATATGTGAGTCTGTTTTATTGTGAAGTTAATAAAGTACATTTATTTGTTCGGGTAACATAGGCCTTAATAAACAAGTGAATTATTTACTGACAAGGGCTTAATTTAATCAAAATTTGTTAATCTTTATTTTGTGGTATGAAATATTTTGACAACACAATGGCACAAATCTAAAGTAAAAGTCGTTAAAAACATTTAAATTTTTGCTATGTACGTACCCCCGACTGTACGTAAGTATACACAGTACGTACAGTCGGGGGCAGATAAAACCGACCCCTCTACCTCACCAAATCCTATCTCAGGTCCACCTGAGACAGGATTCTCAGTCTACTTTTAAACACACGGTGAAAAGAGTTCAAAAATATTTGCTGTTAATGTCATAATCTTTTCGAGTTTTATTTTATAATCGAATTTCATAATGCACAGTTATGCCCTTAGGGTTATATTGGTTAATTGTGTTGTCAAAACAAGTAGTAACCGATGTGTGCAGTGTATACGTTGGTGTGTTTAGTGTATACATGTGTTACCTAGATGCGGGCGCGGCGCGCGGTGGTAGGGCTGCGGCGGGGGGGGCGGCGCAGACAGCGGCGTGTGCAGCGCGGCCGCCGAGTGCGGCGCGTAGCCCACGCCAGACCCCTAATGAATAACACGATATGTTACTCACTCAACCGTATTACAAATTAGATAATAGTGCATAATATCGTCTTTGCAGCTTCCCATCAGGCAAGATAGAGGTCAAACGCACTCAGATTTTTAATTAAAAAAAAATATCGTCTTTGCATCTTTGCTTCCCATGCTTCCCAAAAAATATGTATCTAGCCGTGAGGACCTTTAAATTTTGTTGTTGTTTATGAATGCTAGGTTAAGTTATTGGTCTTCTAAATAAATAAATATTAGATACTAGCGCCCGGCAGCGGCTTCGCTCAGGTACATGCATAAATTGTAGCCTATGTCACTCAGGATTTTTTTAAATCGGTTCCGTAATTTTGAAGATTCCCCTACAAACTCAAAAACACTTCCCACTTTATAATATTATTGTGACAGATCACGTCTTCTACGGGAAGGCAGAGCCAAGCCGTGAGACTCGAAGGCCACGTTTAGCTGTCGGCTTATTGGTGGAAAGGAGATTCAGGTGTAGTAACAGTTTGGTAGCCCGCATTGCCTATGAGAGGCATCCCCAGTTCAAAGCCCCTCCTCCTCTTTATTTGTACAATCTGCGCAAGAAGATAAGCAGCTGGCACATTCTATCTTCACTCCCATGCTAGCTTGGACCGCAGTATTTATTTTTTAACCAAAATGACCCCGTTACACTGTTACACGAGTTTTTACACTGTTACACGAGTTTTTACAAAGACCAAGCAGGTTTTTGGAATGGCTAATACATACTACCACACTACAATAAATCATTCGAAGTCATTGTTATGAAAACGGTAAATAAGGAGTACAACTTACACTTAATTGACGACTCAGCATAGGATTTTGCTGCGACGACGTAATTTTATTTGTACCGTAGTTTGAACCCATTTGATCTGAAACATTAAAAAATAATAATGACGCACTGTCAATCCACGTATATTATGTCCTGACTTCTGTACTAAGTTCCATGAAAATATACTTTATTTGATACAAGTATTTATAATTAAACAAAAACAATGCAACTGTTTGTTTACGAAAAAACTGCAGCAGGCTGCGGCAGGTTTTTTTGTTAAACCATTCGTCAGGTCACCACTAGAGATATTTAAAGCAATAAAATCCTAATCCTAACTAATATTATAAATGCGAAAGTGAGTTTGTTTGTTACGTCTTCACGCTTGATCTACTGAACCAATCTTCCTGAAATTTCGCATACACATAGCTGGAAGTACGGAGAAGGACATAGGGTACATTTCATTTTCATCCCGGGAAAAAGCACTGTTCCCGTGGGAAATTCACGCGGGCGAAGCCGCGGGTGAAAGCTAGTATTAGATAAAGTTGACAACCATTTTATTTATTTTTGACACAACTTAAAAGTTCTTCTTTTATTTATTAATCCTTATTCACTACAGCCCACACGAAAAGAAAGAAAAGATAGCTTGTCGTATGCAATAAAATATTAGATAAAGTTGACAACCATTTTATTCATTTTTGACACAATTCAAAAGTTCTCCTTTTATTTATTTATCACTGCAGCTCACACGAAAAAAAAGAAAAGATAGCGTGGTATACACTCACTGGATGGGTGGTATATGTGGTGGTAGTCTGTGCGGGTGAGCGCCACGTTGGGCGGCGTCTCCGACAGCGCGCTGATGGTGGAGCCCAGGTCCGCCTGCGGCTGGTCCGCCTGGGGATTTCATATTTGTTACATTTCTTACATCCTATGACACAAGTCTCGAATTTACTTTGGGGCTAAGATATGTCCGTATATATTTATTTATTCTAGGCTTTAAATAATTCGAGTCGGACAACTGACAAGGATTAGCTGTTTCCTAAATATTAATCTATACTAATATCACAGCCTACTATACGGTTCAAGCAGGCCGCACGCGCGAACATTTTGTTGGAAAAGCGTGCATTCGGGTCTCCGTATCTGAAATTTCCGTACGGAAATAAACTGACGTGTGCGCCCAGCTTCATACAGTCGTTCATCGAATACTTTTACGTGGCAATCGTGAGAGGTGGAGGTGAGTAGCGGCGCGCGCGAGCCGTCCCCGAGTGGTCGAGCCAGTACAAGTACAGTCTGCTCGAGCGGCGGCGTTTACGTCAATATCAAAGCAGTAACGACTCAAGGTTAAACATAGGCAACTATTTCAAAAGACCGTCCGGCTGCAAGTATTTGGTGCCGCCACTGCTGCCCATGCTGAAACCCTGAGATGCACCAACCTCCCTCGACACCAGCATCTGCTGCCGCTGCTGCAGATGCATGAGCCGCGCGTGCTGCTCCTCCAGCTGGCGCGCGCGCGCACCGTCCGGCCGCACGTAGTGGATGCCGCCACTGCTGCCCAAGCTGAGACCCTGAGATGCACCAACCTCCCTCGACACCAGCATCTGCTGCCGCTGCTGCAGATGCATGAGCCGCGCGTGCTGCTCCTCCAGCTGGCGCGCGCGCGCACCGTCCGGCCGCACGTAGTGGATGCCGCCACTGCTGCCCAAGCTGAGACCCTGAGATGCACCAACCTCCTCGACACCAGCATCTGCTGCCGCTGCTGCAGATGCATGAGCCGCGCGTGCTGCTCCTCCAGCTGGCGCGCGCGCGCACCGTCCGGCCGCACGTAGTGGATGCCGCCACTGCTGCCCAAGCTGAGACCCTGAGATGCACCAACCTCCCTCGACACCAGCATCTGCTGCCGCTGCTGCAGATGCATGAGCCGCGCGTGCTGCTCCTCCAGCTGGCGCGCGCGCGCACCGTCCGGCCGCACGTAGTGGATGCCGCCACTGCTGCCCAAGCTGGGACCCTGAGATGCACCAACCTCCTCGACACCAGCATCTGCTGCCGCTGCTGCAGATGCATGAGCCGCGCGTGCTGCTCCTCCAGCTGGCGCGCGCGCGCACCGTCCGGCCGCACGTAGTGGATGCCGCCACTGCTGCCCAAGCTGAGACCCTGAGATGCACCAACCTCCCTCGACACCAGCATCTGCTGCCGCTGCTGCAGATGCATGAGCCGCGCGTGCTGCTCCTCCAGCTGGCGCGCGCGCGCACCGTCCGGCCGCACGTAGTGGATGCCGCCACTGCTGCCCAAGCTGAGACCCTGAGATGCACCAACCTCCCTCGACACCAGCATCTGCTGCCGCTGCTGCAGATGCATGAGCCGCGCGTGCTGCTCCTCCAGCTGGCGCGCGCGCACCGTCCGGCCGCACGTAGTGGATGCCGCCACTGCTGCCCAAGCTGAGACCCTGAGATGCACCAACCTCCCTCGACACCAGCATCTGCTGCCGCTGCTGCAGATGCATGAGCCGCGCGTGCTGCTCCTCCAGCTGGCGCGCGCGCGCACCGTCCGGCCGCACGTAGTGGATGCCGCCACTGCTGCCCATGGTGCCAATGTTGCAAGATGCCTGGTGATAATTATAATGTCATCACCATTTGCATTCAATAATGACTTTACGCAACTACCCTAGAGGTATTTCTCAAAACCACGTCATTTGTAATTTTAGATTAAGAAAACTTCTTACCGGACTCTGCACTGCGTACACAGGTGGCGGGCCAGGACTTGACGATACGGGGCCTTTGGTTACGGACTCGCATTGCATTAGACTTTTTGTGATCGCATTAATCACGTCATTTTTGGCCTTCCCCTGGAAATGAAATATCGTCAATATTAGATTATGTCAGTTATAGTTCAATATTTCGAATTTGGCATCTGTTGAAGATCATCCTAACTATCCTAACTAATATTATAAATGCGGAAGTGAGTTTGTTTGTTACCTCTTCACGATTTATTTAATGAACCAATCATCCTGAAATTTCACTTACACATATTTCGAAGTACTGAGAAGAACATAGGGTATCCTTTATCCCGGGAAAAAGCACTGTTCCCGTGGGAAATTCGCGCGGGCAAAAGCTAGTATCAAATGAGTTATTTTATGTTTTAGAGTTTGAATTTGAATGTTTGATCGTTACCACATAGTCGCGGCGAGTCTCGAGATCAATAAGCACGCTGACGCTGGGCGCGGGCCGGTCGGCGTCGGGCATGTGGTCGATGACCTCGTCCAGGATGTCCGACAGCGTCTGGTCGCTCGGCACCTCGCTGTCCCCCGCGCCGCCCCCGCCTGCCCCGCCCGCCGCCCGCGAACTGCTACCACTGAAATTGATACCAACGGTCAATAAGTATTTCGGGCTTCTTCATTTGCATATTGCATACTCAGACCACAACTCCATTATGACAATGGCGTACTGCTAATTGCCACAAATATAACATATATTAATCTAGCTGTTGATCTTCCGAATGTATAAAATAAAATAAAAAATTATAGCTAGTAGCCCGGTCGACACGCTAAGATATAAATAATTATTTTTTATTTTAGATTAAAAATCCGCAACTTTTCTGAAAGATAAACTGTCAATAATGACGGGAAAAATTCGCTACCAATAGCCTATATGAAAGATAGAATAAGGTTTAAGATGAATAGAATCACAGAGATACTGACGGCTGGTTGTAGTGCTGTGCGGCGGTGTTGCCGTAGTGCTGGGTGGTGGCGGCGTGCGGCGCGGAGTGCGGGGGGTAGGCACCGCGGCCCTGCAGCACCATCTGCAGGTGGCTCTGCGCCAGCTCCGCACCCAGCGCGGGGCTGCCCGACCCCGGCCCACCGTTCACGTTACTCGCTCGGCTGTGGGATCAGATAACTACATTTGAAGCTACACCTTCAAAGACGTGTCTTTAATATAATATGATATACATAGGTACAGGTATCGGCAGGGAACTAGACCTAAAGTGGGGCCATTATAATAGGTCACATTTGACATTATATGCTATCTCTTTTTCACTTTCTGACTTAGAAAGAGAGATCAGCTATCTGATGGCTTACGTCTCTTTCTGAGTAAGAAAGTGAAAAAGAGATAACCATATTGTCAAATATGGCCTATTAAATTGGCCTTACTTTAATATGACGTCGCTGTGCATGTACAGACTCGTGGGGGGAATGCGCGGGGAAACGCGGGTGCACGCTACCATTCATCCCGTTTCCCCCCGCAAACCGCACTGCCAAGGACATCAATTTTTCATTTCTGCGCAGAGTGTAGTTTCGTGCCGAATGCTGTACTTCATGTGAGGCTAAGATCCACTTTGGGGTTACTAAACCAGCGGAACATGTGATCCCAATCGTTGAATAGGCCACATCGTGATACGCCGGCACTTCATGATGTGGAAAGCCATAAGATAATTTTCGGCATTTGTTCTCAAAAGAACTTTGAAATGCTAGTCGAAATGAATTTCACTTTGGGACGATTATTCAATAACCAGACATTTCAATCCAAAAAAAATAAAGGTAAAATTTTCTTTATTAGGTAAAGGAACGGTTGCGCGAGTGTCGCTTCCTTTCCTTAGCGTAGTAAGTGGCCGTTGCCATGATCGTTTTTCATCAGCTTTATCATACCAAACCAGTGGCGTTAGTTTTTGAAACAGTAGTAGTAATGTATTGAACTACTCAAAGAATATCCCAAATTTCATGTGTACCAAATTTCATCAAAATCCACTGTAGATTTTGCCTGATTGAGTAATAAACATCAAAACTCACAAACGTCAAACATCCAAACTTTCGCATTTACAATATTAGTAGGATTGGTATGGTACGCACGCACTAGTTAACTTTACGTACACACGTTTTTACGCACAAACAATCAACCTTGCATGTACCTAAATCAATTCGTATTGATGATAGTCCAAATGATAGTAGTGTTCCAACTACGTAATGTCCCAGTTACATAAAAATACAGATAAGAAGATATTTTTAACATTATAACCTAATAAATAAAGGTGATATTTTGAACAGTCTATGTTTACTGTCAAACTCAAATGTCTGTCCTTGCACAACGAACTACGTCTACTAAATAAAATAAGTTTGATAAGATTAAGCTAGCATGACCATTCGTAATAGAAACTCTCATGTCGATGATTCAAACTCGGGGGCCTCTGGCACTGTCTTGTCACATGCTTTTTATGCGACAATTGTACATAAATAAACTGAAAGGTCGATGCGACGTGATAGTTTCAAATAAATACGTAATAACAATATGGGTACATGTAACAGTGACAAACTATTGACAAACGCCCACGCATTGTATGCTATTTTATGTCGTCACACTAAGATTTTAAGCTGATATTTGATCTGAAATTTATTTTTATATTTTATTTCAACAATTAACATGACGGCTGATTTGTAAACTAAAAAGAAACAGTTGATTACGTTTGTATGTATTAATAGTGCTTTCTTGTTATATTGGTTATGTAATTGAATCCTAATCCTCACTAATATTATAAATGCGCAAGTGAGTTCGTTTGTTTCTTTGTAACCTGTTCAAGCTTTATCACGCTGAACCAATTTTCCTGAAATTTCGCATAAGTACACATAGTTCGAAAGTACTGAGAAGAACATAGGATACATTTCATTTCATCCCGGGAAAAAGCACTGTTCCCGTGGGAAATACACGCGGGCGAAATCGCGGGCAAAAGCTCGTTTAAAACAAAATGCGAAGAATAGTATGACCTCACTAAGACAGCTGACCTGGTTTAGCATGAGAGATCGAAGTAAACCTGTGTCCAGGGTTTATTATAGGCAGTTGGACTGGCCGCTAATGATGTGAATTAAAAAGTATGAACCAAATTCAAATAATTTTTCACAATGACAGCTAATTGCCCAGGGGGCCGATTCTCAAGTAATAGAACTTTTTCAGTGTGGTAATTTCTATTCGAAGATGTCGATTCTACTATAAAGTTCGAACGTTTCCTATATTTCGTATTCTGGGGCACGATAGAACAATTACCACTCGAATTGTCAAATGGAACGTACCATAGACAATTTATTACGTTTCATTACGTCGTTTTTAAAAACGCTTGGAAAAATATTGTAATTTTGACCTAATAATTGATGATTTTCACAAAATCCCGAAATTTACGAAGCTCGTAAGATTATTTTTTAAATTTAAAAAAATATTATTTAATTAATAACGGTTTCAAAACGTTTAAAAAGTAAAATTTGGAATATTTCCTAAGTTGTTTTGGAAAATATGGAACGTATTAAAAAGTTGTCTTGTGTCAATGTCAGTGATCGAAGTTTGGTCGTATTTAATATTTACCCTATTATTTTGTAGTTTTGTTACGTTGAAGGGAATGAACAAGAAAAATATGCCAGTGTCGAGAAAATCTCCACTTAATCCATTTGGTGGAAACCCCAAGTTAAAAAGTGGGAAGTTTACATCTTCGTCAACCAAATTTCCGAAAAAGACGACTTTGAACTCTTCTTAATTCATTTTCATCAAATGATTTCAAAACTTTAACAAAAAAATCGCCAAAATCAAACTAAACTTATCCCACATAACCTTAAACAAACTCATTTTATCAGCTGAAGTTTGAATACGAGTTATTTCGATTGGTCAGCACCACTCGTTGCGTTCGAGTGATGTTCGATCGAAATATTTCGATGGTGAAGTTCTGAGAATACGCAAAATGTGTTGCCTTCGAAAAAAAATCGAATTTCGAAATTTTTTACGAACGTGAACTTTTTACGATTGCGTGAGAATTGGCTCCCAGGTTGGCTATGTATTGTCATAAATATTGATTTATTAATGCGACCTTGACACTTTCCAGCCAGATTGATCGAATGTCGCTATGAACAGGGATAGGTGGAAGCAAGTGGGGGAGACCTTTGCCCAGCAGTGGGACAATATAGGTTAAATAAAAAAAAATGTTAGATATAAATATACAAGTTTTTTGCCACTACGATCTATTGTATGACCATAACAACAAACAGTGTGCTTACTGTGCGGGTCCGGTGAGTATGTTAGACAGCGTGGAGTGGTGATGCCGCTGCTGGGGCAGCTGCGCGGGCGGCGGCGGGCGGGGGCGGGGCGCGGGCCCGTACGCGCGGAGGTTGGGGTTGGGCAGCGGCAGCGGCGTGGTGGGCGTGGTTTGCTGCCGCGCCAGCAGCGACACCAGGATCTGGTTCTTCTGGCAGAGCTGGCTCATGCCGGCGCTGCTGGTGGTGGCGGGCGCGGCGGCCGGCACCGGCGCCGCCGACGACTGCGGCGGCACCGCCGACGATGACACCTGCTGGCGGGTTATCATGTTCAAGAAAGGAACTAAATTCATAAGCTATTATTAAATTCATTAACTTGTTCGTAAAGCAAATAAACAGTGAATAGGCTGCTTCTGGGTAAGCTCGCTACATCATACTATTCTAAATAAAGATTTCTATTCTCTTCGTAGACCTCATCTCTGATCTCGGGCAAGATTGTGGTCAAGAGCAAACCCATCTTTAATAAAAAAAAACATTGACTTTTATAACTAAAACTTCTAGTTAGTTTTAATCAAATTGTTATTCCTCGTTGATGAACGCCAGTCAACCCCCATTCTTCTTTTTTAATAATCATTACTATTTATCCTCTTATGGGGGGTCGGACATTATGTTAATTTCTTCCATTTTGTTCTATCGCTTGCCATTTCACTCGACACCCCCCTTCCTATTCATTCATCCTGTCTTTGACGCAATCTACCCATCCCCTAATCCGCCAGTTAATCTGTTGAAGGGATCTTCTATCTTCAAAGGATTCCCTTTGTAAATATAAGATCTCTTTTCCAGATTGCGCTTGATCCCGAACAGGACCGCCATGTTCAACGCAAGCGCATACACGACACTGTAGGCAAGTACGATCACTCCTCTGCTCTTACCAGATGGGTACCTCTTTCTATGACACTGGTATATCTGCGACCAATCAATCCAATATGGTCCCAATACTATACCATGGGCTCCCAATTAAAACAATTGCCAAGTAGTAAGCATAAATTTACAAAAGATGGCGCCATGGGTAACAACTAAGAATAATCCAACGTTTTTCCAGTCCTGTAGGATTGGAAAAAATACATAAATAGGAAAATATGCTTAAACTAAGTAAAAAAATTGTCCTTAATGTTAAATTTGTGCAATATTTTACAATTTTATGAATATCAATAAAAATTTTCGAAAGTACCAAGAAAGCACTTCAGCTCTTGCTGCTAAAGAATTATCGCCATCTAGCGGCAACTTATATATTTCTACAATAAGTTCCTAGATGGCGCTTTATGAACGTTATAAAACATCACGAATTATTAACTAATTACGCAAAATCGTTAATCTAGGTAATAACTACTTAATAATTTATTAAATTTTACTGCCAATATACAACAAGGGCAAAGGAAATATGAGATTAAACGGAATCTACCTAAAGAACCAATACACAGACAAGAACCTTTTTAGTCAAAGTTTTTTCTTTATAATTGCGTTTAGTTCACTGTTACTTCGAGTTTAACAAACATTTAATTTTACACGTCTTATTTTTATAAACTATTAAAGAAATCAATGAAAAATAAAATGTGATTAAAACCGTCAAAAAATCAACCGCTTACCATCTTAAAGCATTAATTAATGCTGTAAGCATATCATGCACATATATCCTCATCATGAATGACACGAATATCGAAACTAAACGCATCTGCTCAGTAAAGTTTTGAAAAGTTTGTTTGTTTTGGTTGGCTTACTTTGCTCGCCTTTTCTTGAGTTGAGTGCGCACTATATTGATATTTCTCGAAAACTATTTCTACGACCTGGCACTGAATAACGGACTTCTGAACTGGATTTTCCTGCGAATCAAACTACTTGGGCTGTGAATTCGGACACCGACAAATTATAACACGCACGACAATTTTGGCTATTCACATCGGACTCTGACATCTTCCACGCACGGATATTTCGGCTTTTCATACCTACTGGACTCTTGTAACTACCACTACTGTAGACCTTTGGCTTGCTTACTGGACCTGAGAACGAACCCCAACCAGGGCGAAGACTGAAGACACAAAATGCCATCAAACTGTGCTTATTATTTGTGCAAAAACTCTTGGATTAAAAAACCAATGTTCAGATTTCCAACAGGAGATCCTGTACGACTCCAAGTTTGGATAAATAATTGCGGTAAGTACCTGCCTACATATTTATAATACTACTACTAGCTGCGCCCCGTTGTTGGGATTAAAAGTATTATATGAAAAAATAAATCCTTCTCAATCCTGGCATTTTGAACGTCACCTTATGTACTAATTGTTTATTGTGTAGAAGAAAAATACATTATGAATGTTTTTTATTTTAGGTAATATGACAATAACTCATCTGCCACATAACTTGTTGAGAAACCAACGATTATGTATCGACCATTTTGATAAGAAATTTATCCGAAATGAGAATGGCAAAAGAATAAGACTATCAAAATTAGCTGTTCCTTTATGCTACAGAGGGGATCAATCTTTAAGCTGCTTGTCACATTCACCTGTACCATCTACATCTCAAGGTAATACTTTTTTTAACTTATTTTGTCCCATTCCTGGGCAAATGTAATTCTATCCCCTTCTAAACTCATTTGTTTAACGGAACTCCAAACATTTATTTTCAAAATCTTGAAAACCATTGCTTCATTATTTGGTATCTCTTTATGCTCTACTAGCTTTTGCCCGCGGCTTCGCCCGCGTGAATTTCCCACGGGAACAGTACTTTTTCCCGGGATGAAAGGTACACTATGTCCTTCTCAGTACTTATATGCGAAATTCAAGAGGGATTGGTTCAGAAGATAAAGCGTGAAGAGGTAACAAACAAATAAACAAACCCACTTTCACATTTATAATATTAGTTATGATATGTTTTATTGTTGATTCATCCTTATAATGTGGTACCTTGTTGTTGTTGTTTATTTATTTATTTATTTAAACTTTATTGCACAGAAACATATGTTAAAGTACAATGGGCGGACTTAATGCAACAGCATTTTCTACCAGTCTGGGGGGAACAGTGCTTTTTCTTGGGATGAAAAGTACCCTATGTCCTTCTCAGTACTTCTAAGTATAAGATTGTTTTTTGTAACAAATAAACTATACAAACTCACTTTTGCATTTATAAATGAAACACCCAGTGTAAGAAAACAATGTACATAATATTTTTTGAAAATTACAACAAAAGCTTCATAATTTCACAGGTCTGGTTATTTGAACTACTTTTATATATATGTCATATTAATATGTAATTTTGAAAAAATATTATGTATTTATAGGCATGACAATTATGTTTTGTTTATGTTACCGGCAATCTTTATAATCAGGCATTGTATACGATACCTCAGCAATGTATAGTATAACTTAAATGTGTAGGTAATGTATGTAATTATTTATTTTATACTTTGCCTCAGTATTACAAGACATTTTTAAGACCTATATGTAACTCATGTTGACAGAATAAATGAATTATAAATTATGCAGCCAGTATTTTTTTATAGAAGAACCAAATTATCTTTGTGTGGAAAATTAATAGGTGACGAATTATCTCTATAGGAACGAATTAACAACAACCCCTCTATCTGTATCAATAACAACACTAAAACAGAAATCTAAAGTTCTCTAGTGTTAAAGACTTTTCGTGAGAAAGGATCTTCTTACATAGGTACTTAAAATTACGCCTTTTTCCCGTGGGGGTAGGCGGAGACCTATTTCAAAATAAGTTTTAGTTACTTTTATTTTGTACGTGGGTGATAAAATTCTACTAGATTTATTAAAAACTAGCTGCGCGCCGGGGCTTCGCTCCCGTGGGAATTTCGGGATAAAAAGTACCCTATGTGTTATTCCCGGTATTTTTCTACCCGTGTACCAAATTTCAGTCCGTCCAGTCGATTTTGCGTGATGGAGTAACAAGCATCCTCACAGACTCGCATCCAAACTTTCGCATTTATAATGTTAGTAGGTAGAATGTGGCCCATTTATCACCTGGGTGAATTAAGTCCAAGGTGAACAAATGAAACCAATTTTGTTTTATCAATTTACATGGTAAAATCGTCTAGGTGAAAAATAAATAATACCTACTTAAAATTCCATTCTTTTCACCCAAGTGAACATATGTATAAAAATTTACCATAAGTGGAATATCGGAATATACCATTGTGTTGTGTGGTGTATATTCCACGTTGTTCACCTGGTTGAAAAGAGTGGAATTATTATTTCTTATCTGGCTCATTTCACCTAGACGATTTTACCAGGTGAATTGATTCGACAAAATTGGTGTCATTTGTTCACCTTGGACTTAATTCACCCAGGTTAATAGGCCAATTTTTATGTGATTGAGACCAAAATGAAATGAAGATACTATAAATTCGACTCTTTTCACCCAGGTAAACAAAGTTGAATATGCCATTGTATAGGGTGATTTCAAACATTTCCGCTCCGATTTCGATTTAAAAAATATGCTATGTTCCACTCCAGGTTTTAATCGTGTACCAAATTTTATCAAATTCTGTTCAGTATATTTAGCGAGATTGCCTGACAAAGCTTTTAATACTCGCCAATTCGCTATTGTTATTTTTTCACAAGTTTACAAGAGTGACTAGATTTAGGGCTCGCGAGGTCTACTGTTCTCACAGAACCACTAGTATATACTACATAGGTAGTTTGATTTGAAACATGTAGTCACTTAAATATAGTTAATGTACTTCTCTATATAGGTATGTAAGTAGTTTGTTCCACGAGAGCTGCCGATAAACTGTTTCACAGTTTGGCAGAATATGTGAAAATTAATTGTACAGTTTTGTGTAATCTAATATAATAAAACAGTAAAAATATTTTATCTGTACATTTAGTATTTTTGACTGAAATGGATAGAGGGACACTTAAAAAGAATAATAGAAAGCAAAAATATTTTATAGAATTTCTTGTTTGTCTGTCTGTCTGTATGTAAGTACGCGTTTCACGCAAAAACTACTGGACGGATTTGAATGAAATTTTTTTTTGTATAGCTATTAAGCCTGGGTAACATATAGGCTATAATTGATTTTGAAAACTGGAACACCTGATGAAGAACCTTAACAGAACAGCTAAACTATAAGAAATATGGTAATGGTACCTTTGCAAAGGTTATCAATCTGACAAGCATTTTTTGTTGACGTATAAAAATCGAAGATAAGGATCGTCTGATGAAGAGTTCCAAGAGACCAGCTACACTATTACATATATGGAAATAGCGCCTTAGCCAAAGTCGTTCAACCTGATGAGCATTTTCTACTGACGTATAAATAGACAGGACACGGGATAGGACAAAGAGGGATTCGGGGTGGGAGTGGTGGTACACGGGAAATTGTAGATAACGAGCAGACGAAAAGCGTTTATTGAATGAATTATCATTTTTGATTCATTTATAATACCACGACTGTACTACGAGTATATATTCCCGCGGTACACGGGATAACCAAATGGCTGAAATTTTGAGTACTGGAGTTTAGGTTACTACAGTTTGGAACACAAAAAGATTTTTCATCTAAGCGAAAATCACGCGGGCGAAGCCGCGGGCAACAGCTAGTAAAAAAGATAAAAAAACATATCCAGACTTACGCATTTATTTTAGAATGTGATAAATAAATCGCAGCCTTCAGAGTTCGGGGTACTGAGAGAATAAGCATGGCGGGAAAGCTGTATTCATAAGCTAATCAAACGCAATCTTACATTGAGCCAAACGCGTGAAATGATGACTTGATTGAAATACTTATCCATACGATAACGATACTGCGCGTTAAGTCTAGGCAATAATTTTGAATTGCTGTGCCTTGGGGCTCCCTGAGGTGCAACTCAGTTCAGTTCATCAAGTCAGTTAAGCTTAAAATTGTCATGATTTATAAATGTACAGAAATATTTTGGTTCATTCTGTTCTAATAGAACTAATTGTTTCAGAACTTGTATGTTGAAATTGAAACTATATTTTATTCTGTTCTAGCTCAAGAATCACCGGAATTGAAGGTGATACCTCCACAAAGGGTTTATCCTGGTATGAAAAATAGGAAAATTAATATGGAGGAAGTGGAACGTAGCGACACACCGACAACTCCAACAAAGCCCTGGAGACAGCCTGTTGTGGATAAGGATACACCAAAGTGTAAAAAACTAAAGAGGTCTTTAAATGACACAAATAAAATTTTAAAACGTTACAGAGAGAAAAATGTTAGATTATCAAAAAAAATTCGTAATAACAATATTGTTGATTTAAGTAAAATGAAATTCAAAGGTGAATTGGCCCAAACTCTAACGATAATGCAATTCAAGAAACAACGAAAACAATGGACCGAACCTGAAAAAAACTGTGCATGTCTCTTTACTATAAGTCTCCTGCTACATACAAATATTTAAGAAAAGGAGGCTTAGTGCTCGCTGCTCCCACTACCATTCAAAATTGGCTACAGACAACTAATTGTTTGCCGGGATTAAATGAAGATATTTTTGAAAATATGAATCAAAAATTTGCTGAACAATCAATTAAACATAAATCATGTGCGGTATGTTACGATGAAATGAGCATAAAAACTGATTTAGAATATACAAAAAAAATTGATTTGGTGGAGGGATTCGAAGATTTTGGTGGAGGTGATCGTTCCCCCATGGAAGCCAAATATGCATTAGTATTTGTAGCCAGAGGAATTTACAATAACTGGAAAATTCCTCTGGCATACTTTTTATCTAATAAAAATGTTAATGCAGATAAGTTGATTAATTTGATTAAATCTGTAATAAATAAATTATTTATGAGTGGATTATTACCCAAAGTTATTATTTGTGATCAGGCATCAACGAATGTAAAGGCGATCAAGTCCATGGGGGCAACGAAAGAAGATCCATTTATATTTATAGAAAATCATAAAATATTTACAATTTTTGACGTCCCACATTTGATTAAAAATATTAGGAATAATTTGATTGATAACAATTTTGATTTGAATGGTAATGAAATTTCCTTTGATGACATAATTAGCGTATATAATATTGACAAGAATAATAAAAGCAAATCAGTTAAAAAACTAACTCCGGTGCACCTCAAACCAAATAACTTCCAAAAAATGCGCGTGAAATACGCTGTTCAAGTATTAAGCCATTCAGTGGCAGCTGCTATACAAACAGCAATTGACACTGGAGAACTGAAAAGTAAAACAGCGAAAAATACAGCTGATTTCTTGCAAACAATTAATGATTTATTTGATTCTCTAAATTCTAAAAATAAATTTGATCAAAATCCCAATAAATGTGCTTTAACGAAAAATCAAAACTCCCACGTCCATCAATCGTTAATTAAAGTTAAATTATTGCTTGCTGATTTAAAGAAAAAGATGATTCTTAAAAATAATTCAATTAAATTGACATGTCCTCCTTGTTTTGAGGGCATGCAACAAACAATTAACGCTGTTTTACAGTTCTCCAGTGAAGAATTCTCAAAGGGCACCGAAGTTAAATTTATAATGACTTATAGATTAAATCAAGATGTGATTGAAAATTTATTTGGTATTTATAGAATGAGGGGTGGGTGCAATAGGAATCCGACTGCAAAAAATTTAAGGGCTATATTTAGATCTAATTTACTGAATAATTTAATCAAATTAGAAAATACTAATTGTGAATCAGACAATGACACTTTTTTCTTCCACCAAAAGCAATCCGCAAAATACGCCACCGACAGAGGCATCGTGTTCATATTCGACTACCCAAGTTGAACATGAACACGATGCCATCGTAGCGAATGCCGGTAATAATGAATCCGATAATTTAGAAGAATTTTCTGAGCCCGGAATTGGCTTAGAAACTTGTTCGGTTGTGTATTTTGCTGGATGGTTAGGTAAAGTGTGTATTGAAAAGTTTGATTGCTTAGAATGTAAACAACAATTAATTAATGAAGGAGTTGATTTATTAGATAAGAAGCAATTATTGTTGATTAATAAAACATATTCTAATTTGCTAGTCCCAACGTTAAAATCGCCTTCCGACTTTCTTTTTCAATTTGGTTGATCAGACACTTGATTTATTTAAAAGGAGAATCAATATTATTCACCACATTAATTTAATATCAAATTTAATAGATGACGTTAAAAATATAGTTAACGTACCTGTTGATTATCACGATATAGAACATTTTGATTTTTTGATAAAAAAATTATTAGAAGTTAAGATTTATGATTATTGTAAATCAAGAAAATCATCATTTGATTCAAAATCGAAATTAAAAATCCTTAAAAATAAGTAAAGGTATGGTAGGTAAGATGGTGTGCAGTGCAGTGAAGCGGAGGTGGCCGAGAGGTAGGGCGCCCGCCGCGCCTGTGGTTGCAAAGGTCCCAGGTTTGAATCCTGCCCGTGCTACATGAGTTTGTATACCAATGTGACTCATGTACTCTGGTTGATGATTATCAGCTAGTGTCACAGAATACATAATAGTACAAGTACTGAAGGAACACTCCAAAAATTCATTTAAAGGAATAGCGACTCTCGCTACTATACAATTAAGTGCAATTCAGATCGCACAACGCTAATAATTTACGGTTATATTCACCTAGACGTTCCATCTCTTTCTATGGTATTGAGCCTCACAATCGCTTACCTTTTCTGACCTACTGCCGCGCCACGCCGGCGCGGGCCGCCGTACGTACTTGCGTTTTTATTACCTACCGCGGAGTGTGACAAGCCTGCTAGTGTGTGAAATGGACAAGGCAATGACAAACCACTTTCATTTCATATAATAACCACGACCCTCAGTCATGATCATGAGGAAATACGACTAAAGAGAGATGGTGATGTGGGAGCAGAGCAAACGTTATTGAAATACCATTTATTTTGTACTTAAGGTGAGGTGATGACCCATCATTAATGAAATTATGTCCATCAACAACTGAATTAATGATAGTTCGGTATGGCGTGTATACGCATTCTTATGATTGTTCGGAAAAAACATAGATTTCTTCGGGCAGCTTGTATAATCTGTTATTTACAAAAAACTGCAAGTGGAGTTTAATAATTATCATTGAAAATACAATTATAATACACTAGCTGAATGTCCATTAGTTGTATATAATATATGATTTTAAATTAACATAGTGTTTCTTATGTTGCACATTCCCTATAAGTCTGACAGTCACTATTAGAGCGTCGCCCGCTGCGTGTAAATACGACGCGTATTCAGTCCATCCCTATCAAATGCTTGCGTGCGACGGAAATAGTAGAGTAGCCCATGTCTTTAGTTATATCGGAAGTTGTTTAAAACTAAAAAAGAAAGGAAGAAGCACAAAAGGCGGCCTTATCGCTGAAAGCAATTTCTTCCAGGCGACCAATTGAGAATTCATTGCTGTCGTAAGCTTAACTTTTTCACCCAGGTGAACAACGCGGAATATATTGGTTTCATAATGTCTCGGTATTCGCTTTTATTCACCTGATGAAATTTTCTGGGTGAAATTATTCCGACGTGAAATGAAGATAGGTACTAAAACCTGTTCACCCAGGTGAACAGAGTGGAATACTTATAAGTACATTATTATACACTAGCATTCGCCCGCGTGAAATTATTTCATACGTAGGTATCCTTCATCCCGGGAAAAAGCAATATGTAAGCAATGTATTTAAGTTAGCAATAAATTTAAGTGTAAGGAAGGACATCCTTCTCAGTACTTTGAACTATGTGTACCTACTTATGCGAAATTTCAGAAAGATTGGTTCAGTACATAAAGCGTGAAGAGGTAACAAACAAACAATCAAAATCACTTTGGCATTTATAATATTATATATATAGGTAGGAACTCAGCAACGGCGGATACAAGATTTTTTTCTGGGGACCGTGGCGGACTATGCATGTTGGGGGCGGGGGGGTGCAACAAATCGACATCAGTCCTGATGCTGCCGCACGCCTTGAAACGAATCCTAAAGATTTGGTCTCACTACGCCACTGCAGAAGGACCAGATTTGCAAAAAATTAACAAATATACCAGATGGGCAGAAAAAATCTGTTATTTCTTTATTTGATATGCACTGTTATGGAATT